>CAUYRT010002800.1:0-17266 GCA_963574885.1 Lepilemur ruficaudatus | reverse complement strand
TTTCTATATATTTTTAGTTGGCCAATTAATTTCTTTCTATTTTTAGTAGAGATGGGGTCTCGCTCTTGCTCAGGCTGGTTTCGAACTCCTGACCTTGAGCGATCCACCCGCCTCGGCCTCCCAGAGTGCTAGGATTACAGGTGTGAGCCACCGTGCCCAGCCTGAAGGTTCTCATCTTTATAATACACTGGTCATGTAAGTAGAAGTCCCTGCTCTTGAGGAGTTTACAGCTTAGGGGAGATAAAATATGGATGCAGATCACTTTATTATAACTTGACTTTGCTAGGTTCTATCATACACACACACACACACACACACACACATATATATATTCAAAATGATAGGGAAGTTCAAAGAAGCCAAATTACTTTTAGCTGAGGAGCTTTTCAAAAGAAGTTACACAGGAAATGACTTTTGACCTGGTCCTTGAAAGATAAGTTAAACCTAAAGAAGTTGAAGTGGCAGATTTGACATTCTTGTATCTTTTCTGAAAGCTTAATTTTCAAACTCGGAATATTCTTTACCATGGATCTTATAGGATCCTGAAAGATTCCTGAGCTATGCTGAATTTTTAAAATCAATCCCTTGATTCACTGTTCACATTCTTGGGAGTGGACAAATGATGTTAAAATGTTTTGTGCCTGAATATTGACAATGATTCATATCTATCCACTCAAAATATTCCAGAATCTAAAATCTTGGAAGGTTTCAAGTGCATTCAAAATGTTTAATACCTCTGGTATTTTAGTATTAAGAAAAGCAATGATCTGCGGGACACATCTTCCAGGTGCATGGAGCATGCTGTGGGTTGTGAACTGAAACAATAGCACTGATGTGAGGTGCAGAATAAGAGCAGGGTCTTCTGTGACTTTCAGCTGTTCAGCTAGTGCTTGTCGATGTTGAAACAGTATCTGCCTATACAAAAATAAAATCACACAAATGCATTACCATAATTTAATAAGTTCTCACCAATTTCAATCTATTCCTCTATATTCATTTTTAGCTTCCCTTGTTTAAATTATCTAATTCTATGAGCAAGATAACTTTTAAATATGGGATATATACACATACAGCCCTAAATCACATGGATAGACTAGTATGCTAGAAAATTAAAGAAAAAGCTAAACAGCAGGGATATTCAAAGTATGTTTTTTGTTTTGAGTTGCTGGAGATAGATCAAACAAAAGTACACTGATTTGGATGAGGTTTCCTATAAGGAAGGTCCCAAAGCTAATAGAAAGTTCCTGGGCATGATTAATGATGGGATAAGAAACTCTGCTACCTTATCAAGAGGGTCAGAGAGGAATAACTAACTATAATACAGACTTTGAATTATGCTTGAGATATACAGCCATTTAGATACAGTTCTCTAGGTAAGAGTCATGGAGTCAAATTCAAATTGAAATTTCAGATATGGAAAGTCCCACACTTAAGAATATTAATAATATAGATTAATTTAATGTTACCTTTCCCTTTTTTTGTCTCCCCTTTTCACCATAATATCACAAGCTTCTGCTGCAGAATCCAGACAAGAAAGAAAATCTTCTATGCTCTGAAAAGGTATTTAATACCATAATTTACTTTTACATACAGGTGTCTAAAGAGATATAGCCATTTGTCTACGGCCACATCACCCTGAAGGTGCCTGATCTGGTCTGATCTTGGAAGACAATCAGGGTCAGGGCTGGTTAGTGCTTGGATGGGAGAAATATAGCCATTTAATACTCTTTTGTAATTTACACACAAAATACAATTTTTAAAAGGGTCTGTTTGTTATTAAATTAGAAATTGTGCTTTAGGACTAAAAAGGGTAAAATGCCCCCAGCATGGTTCCCCCTTTCACCTCCTAAAGAAGTAACTGAGCACAAAATACTAGTTTAAGATTGGGTTTATAATTATTCTGATAAAAATGTGCTCAAAGATCTTTACAACACACACTTATAGTCCTGATATCTAAATAGAATCAAACTTTACTTACTTTTTCATTCAGAGAGTTATGGAGTTTTGTGAGAGCTACTTTGGTTTCTTCTGACAATTTACTTAAAATTTTTTTTCTTACCTGTAGGAGAAAATAAAAATTCTTTCAGCATTGTGCTTTTGACATGCAGTGGATCAAGTGGAAAAAAAAGTATATTTACTATCATAACAAATTGCTGAGTGAATTTTAGATCTTAAACTAGGGATAAAAATATGCTAAAAACATTCTAAAAATCAGATAGCTAGTCAAAAACCAGTCTGCCAAAGAGGCTAGACAGATACAACCTTACTCCTCCCACCTGCTCCAGCAATATAAAGAGGAAGACTAGAAAGAGAGAGTCACTGACTTTGTGTGAAGTAGATTATTTGGGGTTAAGAGGCTATTCTTTCTTTTCCACTGAAGTAGGAAGAGAGTGTTTTTCCCTTCCCAGTGCCAGCTGTGAAGGCCCCACTCATAAAGATCAGGGATGCCTATAAGATGGGGGACTGAGATCTTGCTCCATAGCTAGATACTTGTAATCTGTTTGGTGTGAGAAACCTTTTCAAACACCTCTCTCCAAATGCACATGTCCAGTGAAGGTTGGTGGCATTCTTGACCAGAGTCTTTTAGTTTCTTCTAGTGTAAAATTTAGGAAGAAGGCTTGCTGGAGTAGACAGCAGGTTCTGAAGGGCACAGCCTATTTGGGAAGACAGGGGCAACTTACTGACTCTCTGCCTCCACCCCTCCCCCAATCCTTCTGTGCCCCGTGAAGGGCATAGAACAAGACCTCCTCTATTTCCCACAGCAGAGACTGGTACAAGAACAGAAGACATGAGGTTATATAGACAGATGAGTATTTGCTGCTCAAGCCAGAGAAGGGAAGAGGGCCAGGATCTTGCTGGGGTAGGAGGGAGAAATAACAACTGTACCTTTGTTTGGGGTTTTTTTCCCCCTTACAATGAGAGGAAGTCACATAAAACTAAACAATATTCCAAGAAAACAAGCTATGTCACCTATGTGGCAATGACTACTATGACCAGAAGACATATTAGACTGATTTGGTTTGACCTAGATCAAAGTAGTAATACGTAGTCAGTCACATGAAGACACTTTTACCTCCTTCATTTTTCCTAAAGTGCCAATCTTAGGTGGACCTAGAAGGACAACAAGAAGGAGGAGGAGGAAGAGAGAATGGGGAGGAGGGAGAGGAGTGGTCATCATCACTATCTTAGGGACAGACCACACCTTTCCTCCTCTGGGCAACTGGGAGCCACTGCTCTATCTTACATGGCACGAAGGGAAGAGACAAGCTTTTGAATTTAGTTTGAGATTAGAATTTTTAAATACTGAACTGGAATTAGTCTAAATATTGAAATGAGATAACATCATTAAATGAAAATTGATTGCAAAGTTATGAAAACTGTCCAGAAAGTTAAGAGACTTGCACATCATCAGGAAAAATGGATGTGATATAATAATTAGAAAAAAAAAACTATTCTAAAGTAATTAAGTATTGTTACTTTTAAGACTGGTTTTATTATCAATCCAACTAGCAACTATATATACATTGTACTAAACTTGAATGAAAAATCTTTTTTTCCCCTAACAACTCTCATTTTATTGTATTTTATTTTCCTTTTTAAACTATTTCAAATAAAAGAAAATAAAATGTGCTCAGATTCAAAACAAAACACTTTAAGAGTGGCAAGCAAATCACTAACATACTTCACTTGTAATGGTTGCAGGATCATCTACTGCCATCATTAAATCCGAAGCTAAGAAGTTGAAAATGAGGTTAGTGATATCAGTACACACTGTCTTCAGCAAGTGCTTGGTAAGAGCAGCCTGTGTATCATCTGGAAAACAAAGGTGCTTATTAAAAATAATTTCTTCCCAACTTATGAGAATCAATAAAAAAAAAAAAAGGTAGGAAGTATACCTGCAAAAAACTTCATCCCTTTTTCAAATAATCTAATATTATTGTAGAGGTTTGAAACCTCTTCTTGTAAGTCCTTGATTGTGCGTTTTCTGCCAGTTCCAGAAGCAGAAGTTGAAGACATGAATACTGAACGGACCACCTCGAGATAAGTTTTATTAAGAGGTCTGTGGACAAGATAAACATATTTAGATTATTAATGGGTACTGGGGATTTATGTAGATAAGAAATTTTCCTTCTATGGAAATCGGGCTTAAAAAAGATCTCTATTTTTCAAACTAATTTGGAGAATAGTTCACTAAGAATTTGTCCCTCAATCCCAGGAATTATGACTTAAATGGATTATTTTTCTCAGTTTTAAAGTACTCAAGAACAACAATAATAAATACTCCACAAATCTACATAGCTTTATAAAGTTAATCTGGAGAATAGTAGACTCTAAACCTGTTCTCCGTCCTTAGGAATTACAACTTAAACAAATTCTCAATTTCTAGAGTACTAAAAGGTAATGCATTAAAAAAAACCTTTTTACATTCAACTTAAAATAGATTATTTAAAAAAGCAATGGTAAATGACTAGTAGTAACCATTTTTTACAGGTGAAAAGTATGGTTCTGTAATACATTTACAAAAAAATTTACTTATATTTTTAAAAATTCTCATTACAAAGTCTGTACTTTGATTTTATCAAAGTTAGATGCAATGAACTCCTGGATTATATTTATGGACGCTTACATATTGGAACTAACTTGAGGGATGGCTAGGTTAGTTAGTAATGGTCAAGTTATATACAATTTTCTTTATTTTTGGATAAAAATAACTTTACTCTGGCTTGGTTGGGTGCTGTGGCTCATGCCTATAATCCTAGCAATATGGGAGGCCAAGGTGGGAGGATCGCTTAAGATCAGCCTGAGCAACAGCAAGACCCTGTCTCTACCAAAGGAAAAAAAAAAAGGCAAAAAAATTGAGCCTGGTTCCTTCATAAGGTAGTAGTTTCTAAATTTATTCTTTTTGAGGTCAGTTTGTTACTTTATTTTCTTCCTAAAAGTAAACACGGTTTACCTTCTGTCAAATCAAAATAGAAAATGAACACTTCTTCCTTTTGTATGTAATTTTTCATGCTATGAAAGAGAGCAGCCAGTGATTAATGCTGGTGTTTTTCTCCCCAACTGAGATTTAAGACTGTAGGATCAGTGAATGAGGACACTTTCAAGTTCTTGCCTTATATTTCCCATACCACCTTGCCCAAAGCACTTAACAGATATCTGTTGAATTAAACTGCCTCCATAGGCAAATAAAATCTAGAATTTGGTGGTTAAATTAAATTCTAAGCTTTGAATATACCTAAAATAAATGTTTTCTATGATCCTGGTAAAAATTTTATTTAATAACCCATTAAATTTCTATCATAAAACAAAAAAGTCTTATACTTGCTTTATTAAGTATTCAGCAAGTTCAGAAATAAACTCTTCAGGGGCATCTTGTATGTGTTTTCTTAAAAAATCTTCAATCTCATCTTGGAACATAAAAGTGATCTCTGGCTTCTTCTTTCCTATGGCAGACATGAATAATGGAAAAAAAAATAGCAAAAAACAAGCAATCAAAGAGCAAATAAGGCTTAATTAACATATTTAATATGATAGTAATTCATTCACTGCCTACCATTTGAGGCTCTGATATTAATTTATATATCAATAAAATTATTGTCAAATAGCAATAACTAATGAAAACACTTTTAAAATTAGGATATACAAATTTCTTTTAAGTGATCATTTTCTAACTTAATTTACAAATAACTATTCTCTGTAAGTCAATCAGAAAACAATAAAGATGATTTCCCCCCTCATCAAAGTTGGATGATACAAATAGCTGGATATCAAAACAACCAAGTAGACAAAAAAAATCTTTTAGGGAAGGATACTGGGAAGTATTTTATTTATAAAAATGAGTATTTATTAAAAACTAAATCATCATTATAATTTATTTAAGATCTCTGGAAAGTCTTTGTAATCCTGTGAACCACAATTCAGAAGAATTGTTTAAGCTAAATTTGTCTTTTTGGAAAGGCATAGATGAAAAAATCTCTCATAATTTTAAGCCTATAATTTATTTCTGCTCTCACAAAAATAACTCTATACTAAGGACAATTTGTATGCAGCTACTGTAATGGAAATAATTGTTAACTATGGAAATGTCATGCCTACCCACTTACTTAGAAAAGTACGGGTTGTAGACAAAGAAAGCTAACAATATTTCCATTCCAAATTGTAAAGGCATAAAAATGATTATTTCTAGCTAAATTAGGTTATTGATTCTACAAGCAAAACTTTAGAAATAAAAATAAAATAGCTCAAAAAATCAATTTTCAGTATGAATGAAGAACTAAGGAGTAGAGATCACAGATTTAGATTAGACAGACAAGTACTATTCTTCTTCTTCTCTGAGATCTGCTAACCATTCCTGATGTTCACACTAAATGGTCTGTGAGTTCCCTGTTTCCTTCCTGCATGCAATTTGTAAGTTATTAAATTATATTTCCCTCTAGTAATCTTTCATACTGAGTATGGTTCTACGCTTTAGCCGAGAACCTAATTTCATCCTCCACTTCAGAGACTGTAACACAACCCTTTTTCAAAAACATTGAAATTACATTTTTTTAGGTAGAATGGTTTTACTACTTTTATAGTTCCTCTTAAGCTATGCACAAAAGGAACATCACATGCCTCATTTAACAATTATTTAAGATTACAGAAATTAGAAAAGTATTTTTTTTTAAATGCCTCTTTACCCCTATCTGTAGTACAACTGGGAAGCAGTGAAATTCACTTACCAGTGAAAAATTAAAATTCACATGGGAAAGTCTTAATACTGTTAAATATTTAAAATAAGAGTAGAGCTAATAGTTTCTACAAAGGTACTTTTCCTTTAATTAATATTGTTTTACACACATCAAGAACAGCAGCTATTTCTACCTATCTTAGAATAATTTAAAGATAGATCTTAAGCAACTGTGCTATTACAAACAGTAAGCAGCACATTAATAGCTAGAGCCATGTTACTTGATAGTTGCATCTTCCAGCTGTAGCCAATATGTAATGAACTCCATCAAAGAGGGGAAATACAAATCTCAAATTATTATCATTTAGAGTTTGTTTTTCTATTTTCTTTTTGCTGGGGATAAGGAGGAGGGCAATATCATGGTTTTATTAACTTTTTTAAACAGAAATAAAAAAAATCACAATCTTATTTAGAAAAACAAAATAAGATGTCTCTTGCAGACTTAACCTTGCCAAGCACTAACAAGTCTAGGAAAAGAAAGATGCATATAATTAATTCGCCCCCTTAGATATAAATAACTGAATAGTTAGGTATTACTATAAAAATTAAACATGCATAAAATTAATGTTTCCTACTTAAATCTGCAGAGGCCTACTTCACAAATATGCTAATACGTGTTTTGCATGGCAGTGGAAGACCATAAAAATGACCATGCAAGCTGAAACCCTGCAAAGTGTTCTTAATAATCAATAGGATGAATCACAACTGTTCTGTGGCCTTTTAAAAACTTTTGTGAAAACACTAGTATAGGGAAATGAAAAATAAAATATTTATAATTCAGTACAGTGTAATTTAATACATTAGAAACATGGAGAATAAAACTGTTTTATTTCTTTGTAAAAAATCTTAATCAAGAATAGTTTGAACAGGGCTTGCGTTCTTATCATCATATAACTTGCAGTGTAGAGCAAGTGTCTTTACTACACCTTACAAATTGTCATACCACTTTCTAACTCTGGCTCAGCTTCCAGCATTTTATTCTTTGCCCTTTCAATGTCTTGGAATATCTCCAAGAGTTCCTTTAATGTGAAATTTTTTTTGTCAACTCCACCTCCTTTAAGATGTTTTCATCCTTTTTGTCACCGCTACTTTCCTCATTTATGTCAATAAGTGTGCCTTTACTAAATCCTTCTGGCTGTGAGCTAGAGTCTCTTGAACAATGGCAGTGTCAACATTCCCACAGTCAGCCATTCCTTCTGTAACTCCATTTATGCTTGATTCCAGTTGTATTTCCAGTGTTATCCCTTTTCATTTCTTTGCTGCACTTTTATTTTGTTGGCCAACTCCCCTCTGACTATCCATTTTTGTAAAATGTCACTGGGTTTACCACTGGGAGACAAGGAGGCAACACAGCTACATGCTTTGTTATTTGTGCATAAAGAATAACAGATGTACAGTGATCAATCACCGGCAAACTACAAAATAAGTGACATGATTGTCATGGATCATGATATGCATCTGTTATTTATGTACTGATTTGTAGAGCGAAGAACCAGCAGTAAAGTCTGCACTTCAAGCAATTATTCAGTTAATATACCAAGGTATCCTAGTAATTGATATTTAAACTGTGTTGTTGGTAGACTGATGTCATTTAACTAAAATGTGATAACTGAAATTTGTGCAAAACAAAGACTTATAAGCATATGTGCCTAGTTATATACATAGAAGCATATGTGCCTAAATATGTACATATTACATATGTACATAATATACATATTACTTAGGTATACATATATACATAAGCACATATAAGCATAGTGCCTAATTATATACATCTTAAAATAATGTTTAAAAAATCATGCATACACAAAGGAAAAGTAAAGTCACATACCAGCATGAGATACCTGAGATTCATCATCACTATCATCGTCCTTTCTTCCTTTTTTCTTGATTTTTTTAATTTTGTACTCTCTGGCATTGCCTCCACCTCCGCCCCTCACACTTCCACTGCCCTCTGGTGGGAAAATGACATTAGTTAGTATCAGTTAGTATTGTCTAACTAAATCACTATTTTTAGAAATGATGACACTATATTGTCGTATTTAACTTTACAGCAGAAAAAGACAAAACAAAGAAACTTTAAAACTTTTTAAACTTGGAGTTTCCTTATTAAAATAAAAGCCTAGCAGATCCAATCAATAAAAAATCAATAAACAATAAAATAGGAAATCTCTTGAATGTAAGCAAACTACTTTGATGGCCTGCCTGCTCTAAATGCAGTCTCTTCCTCTTTCTCTAATATCATCACTTTTCTGTACCTCTGAATCTTTTCTTGGCCAATCCCATTCCTTTATTTCCTTTTCTACGTTCCTCAGGAGAAATGTGCCCTCATTTATGTATCTGTTAGCACAAACTCATCAATAACCCTCTATTACAATACTTCACAAATTTAATTATACTTGGTTTTGCCTTTTTGGTTGAAAGATTATTATCTATGTTTAGAGGAGAAATCCTGACTCACTTACCACCTATTACCACCTAATAAAATTACAGACATCTTGACAGCAAGGAACATGTCTCAATAATGTTTATATTTTGGAGGTTATAGCAATGCTTGAAATTTAACAGGGGCTCAGTAAATGTTGACCATGAATATTAAATTGGTTAAATAAAAAAAAGTCATTATCAATCAACTATTGGCTAAACACAGACTAAAAAATACAAATTATGAACAAACTCAAATTGTAAATAAAAGTAAAAAATATTGAGGTATTTAAAATATATATTCTACAAAATGGAACACTTATAATGGGTTTTAAACACTGAAAAATATTGCAACTACATTTCTTCATAAAAGATTATTTTTTCCTAGTAAAGCAGTTTACATAAATTAAAGATCTTTTTCTAAATTCTAAGTAGATGACCCTTAGATTTCATCATAGCCTAGAATTAAAGCTTCTATTAATTTCTTTTTCTCTTGCTTTTATGATGGAAAAATACTATTTTTAAAAGCACAAGTCTAAAGTGAATGTACTTTATACATCTGGTAGTAAGTTTCTTACAGGGAGGATCATGCTTGACATGATTCCACACACTGTAATTAAACTATTTCAATAAAATAGCAGGAACACTGAGAACAAAATATCAGATGACCTTTAACTTTTAACATGAAATAAAATAGACTAGGTATACTGACATAAGAAACCAACTGATTAAGGCAAATTTATAATTATAGCTTCAAATCATATGATAAGATATGCGTGGCTGTGAATATTACTCTGAGTTACTTAAGTAATTTACTCTACTTTTCCTAGAAGAATAGAAAACAGTTTCAAAATACCATTGATAGGTTTTGCCAAAAAAGATTTTGGAAGAGTAAAACTATCTTAAAGAAATAAAAATAAATTCCCACAGCAAAAATTAAGTTTTTATATATATGTTCAGTGTAGCTGTATTTATTAATAAAAAATGGTGAATATATTAAATTTCTTTAACCCTGATAAAGCACTGATAACATTGTTCCTACTATAAAAAGTATGGGAAATAGATGCTACTTTTCCAATGCAAGTTATGAGTATCCCAGTGATATCTAGAATAATTTCCAGTGAATTTAGATAATAAAAGAAATTAAAAAAATAATATTTTATTGGGAAATTCATTCAGTAAATATATAGAGCACCTAAAATATAACAAAAGTAGTTTTCTAGGTATGTACTAGTAGTACAACAATAAATGAGATAGACAAGGTTCCTCTACAATAAAACACATTAGAATAATAAAGTAATGCAACAAAAAATCTGGCAAGATAAGGTGATAGAGGCTGACTGTGTTTACTATTCCGAGGGGTTATAAAAATCTCTCTCAAAAGGCTACTGGGCTGGGGAAAACAGGAGATGAGCATGACCATGAAATATCATGAAATAAAAGCTAGTTTCCACAAAAGAAAACATAGAATAATTACCAATACTTCCATTTTCATAATTAAAATTTAATTCATTAGCAAAAGATTTGGTTGATATTAGCAGTTAAAATTAAAGATGAGTCAATCAAATAAAAGATCTTTCAAAGGGCCTAATAAATGCAACAAATGCAAAGTTCACTGCAACAAATACAAAACTCATCTTCAAACATTTCTTGTTAATTTGTTACCTGTTGCTTTCCTTCTTCGCTCATCTTTTTTATCCTTTTTACTTGTACTAATGCTTTCTAAAATGGAGACTTGTTTCAGATCTTCTTCAGTGACTAAATGCACAGGATTATTTTTCATTTCCTGAAATAAAACATGCTTTTTCTGTTAGGAAAAAATATACAGCATTTCAAAAAGCATAAAATAAAAGTTATTTATATACTAATTATTGCTGTTTGGTTTGATTGTTAAGGACTACAGAGCTTTGCCTCAGAGCTGCCACTCTAAGGATGTTTTTCCTTGCCAAAAATCATTCTCTTTCCTTGCTGTTCTTGGCTTTTCTCTAGGTAATGAGAAATCCTATCTGGTCACTAAACAACTTATCACACAGCATCAGCTGCAATCCTCTTCAGCTGTTATTGACCAGTTTTACCACTGCTGAACAGATGCCCCATGTTCCCTTTTTGAGATTCCCAAGTGGAATGCCACCTGGATACTTGAGGTTACTGGAAAGATAAAGAACCCTCCATCCCCCACCCAAATGACCATATGTAAGTTGCATACTAAGTCATATAAACAATTTTTTGTCCCCGGACCCATTCTTGATGATCTTTGTTTTTTAAAAGTTTATATTAGCAAAAATGAATGACTTCTAAGTTCAGTTATAGGTTCTTTCTCATGGGAAAGGGTTCTACTATCTCTAGTGATAAAAGTACATTTTCACGGTAAAAGTGCTATTGTTTCCTTTTTGATTTTCTAAAGAAAAATGCTTAGAATGTTCATAGTTCAAGTAATAGAATCATCTTTTCCTGAACTTATTTTTGTGGTTAGAAGGTTAGAGCCCAAGGAAAAAAGAAAAGTAATGACTATGTTAAATTTTACTTTAGCAAGAGACCACAAATACAAATAACAATCATTTAGTAACTAGTAGTTAACATGTACCAGACATTTTATATACATTCCTTATTTGTTTATATTCATCTTTTCCAGAGTAGATATCATCATCCTTTCTTTGAAGATAAGGAAAATGGAGGTTTGTTTGTCTAAAGTCACACAGAGAGTAAGCATGTTTAAACTCAGGTTTACTGGTATCAAACCTATATACTTTTTAATCTTCTCTGCTGCTTATCAGGCTAAATGCAGAAAATTACCTCATTTTTAGACTATTAAAGAGCTTAAAAGGAGTATAGCTAAATATAAATTATTTACATATTTAATAAGCTCTCATGTATTTATTAATAGTTTAACTAAGAAAAACAGACTTGTTTTACCTATTTGAGAGCAGGCTTTATAAGGAGATGGTACTGGTAACTAGAAACATGAACAGGATAGTTATTAAAGCAGATCTGGCTTCACCTCTATTTCAAAATACTTTGACACCGGTTGCTCTAGGGAGCTAATCAATTGTGAGGGGAAACAAAATTTCCTTTCTCAGTAAGTTATCATGTTTGTGTACCCCAAAAAGGTAAAATTAGTGAGGCTCTGCTAGATTTAGTAAATATATTGTATACTGATTGAAAAATAACGGTGTATTTATTCATACCAAACATTTATTTATATTATACATTCATATAAATGATGTTTGTGTACATTCTAATGTTCTAAAATTGGACCAATACCCTCAGGCAACTTGACTGTGAACTGTATGATTTCATTTATGTGATTTCAATTTAAAAAATCAGTTCCCCAAGTTCTAATTTATATGTTCTGATGGGAATAAGAGAAAAAACAAATCTGGGAGAGGAAATAAAAAGGAATGATACATTAAAGGAAAATGATATGTGACACAAGTGTTCATTTTTGGGTAGACCGCTTACCCCATTTTCCAAAAGACATGAGATGATTCTAATGTGAGAATACTGCTAAAATTAGCAGATGAAAGGAAATCTGGCATACCTTTTCAGCTTTCTGGTGCATCAGTTCATTGAAGAGTTCTGTACAGTCATTTATAAATTTTTCACTGACTACGACAGTGTCACTAAAGACTACAGCCGAAGCCTGCTTGCTGAATGCTCTCATCACCTGTTGAAGCAATATGGCAGCATCTTCAACTGATAAACAACTGGGCAGCAGAGGCTAGAATTACAAACAAAATGAAAATGAAGTATAAATGCAATGTAATAAAGATAACCATTTGTTACATACATATATATTTTCCTTAAGTGATCTCATTCAGTCCAGTGGCTTTTGGAACCATATTTATGCTAACTTCCCAAATTGTATTTCTTATTTCATTACCACTCTGTGCTCTGAAATTGTATATATATCCCATTGCCTACTTTCCCCACTTGTATGCCTAATAGGCATCTTTAATTCTGTAAGACAACCCTGAAACCTACCTACATGACACACTCAGTTCCTCTCTCTCACAAACCCTCAAATAATCCACCAGCATGTCCTGATAACTTTAACTTCAAAATCTATTTTGTCTTAGCTCTTTCTAATCTGAAATTACCTTATTTTCATAAACTATCTCTCCACAGTGAAAGTGCCCTTCTTGAGTGCAGGAAACTTGTCTGGCTGCCACATCCCCAACAAGTAGAATGGTGCACAAAGAAGGTATTTAATAAAACTTGTAAATGAATTAAAAAAACACTTAAATCTGGAATCTTTGGGAACTTGTGTATCCAAAACAGGGAATTTTATGCTTTATAAAGAGCATTTGAGCCCTGACTAGAAAATAATGGATTGTCCTCTTGTTTATTTTTCTTTACCTACACTTATCTCTTTGGCATAATGAAGGGGCAGGTTAACATTGAACACTGAAGTAAAACACTATCAGTGCCAAAGCAGCTTGTGTTAATACATTAGCAGAGATTAAAGGATAAGGGATAAACAAATGCTACCCAATGCCTGATGCCAGTATAGCTGTAAATACAAAACAGTGAGAGGTCTCATCAATTTCTGTATCAGGATTGATATGGGTGTTATATTGTTTGCTTGTTTGAGATTTATAGAATTCTTGATGTTGACTATCCACATGTAGAAGGTCACTCTGTACTTCAAAAGCCAGAAAGATTTTATGCATAAAATAAAGATTTTTATTATAATGACTGCTGGAATTTCTAAAGCCAACATTGCCTTTATGTATCTTAATTGTTTAAATGGCCTTATATTAGTAATATATCAGTGGTCACTAGTTTAAAGAACAGTTGAGAAGAAAATGATAAAACATACTGCAATATCAACCCATGTTCCAGAGCTGATGGCTTCCTCTACTGATGCTTCCACCTGATCTACAAGTCCTTGACCAACACAAGCTGCTTTCAAAAACAAGAGTTGTGTAGTTTTAAATCTCTTCTTTATGTAGCTTACAGCATCTGGGATTCCAAGTCTGGACAAAGAATCAAATTCTAGAAATACATCAAAAAGTTGGATTAGAATTGTCAATCATTCATACCTTTTAGAAATCTTAGAAAAACTTAAGTTCTATCAAAATCTATTTGATTGTGAACACATTGTATTGTAATATTTTTTAGGAATAAAGCATAGAAATGTATCCCAGCATTTTTCCTGGTTATCTTACCTTTCCAAATTTTTATTACTAAAGATATTTATAGAAAAATTGGTTCAAGTACTTCCTCAATATCAGCTGTGCCACTCCTCTCCAATTGAAGGGCCAAAGGGAAACATGAGGACTACAGAGCAATATAATCAGAAATGGGGATAAAAAAGGTAATGGTTCAAGAAGCAAAACCTGGAATTTATTTTGATTATAATTAATTAAAAGAATGAAATTTATTTTTTAAAATGTTTCATCAGAGAACATAGAACAAAGTAGTTCTCCAGTCTAATTTAAACTAGAAAAAGATTTAGAGTATAAAACAAAAGTAAAAAATAAAGACTTAAATTTATAGCCAATAAAGTTATTGAAGAGATCTTCCTAACTCCCCTACCCCTACACCAAACAATCATACTTAAGCAAACTAGTTACAATAAATTTCTAATACAAGCCTATGGTTGAAGAAACTGAAAAGTACATCATAGGAAGTCAAGAAAACAAAGCAAAACCCAATATCCTAGTATATATTTAAATTATTTAAGTATCAATAGTTTACAGGATTATTACTAAATCTTTTAATGGTTTAACTTGGGTTATAAAATTGATCAAACTGAGTTATATATATATATACATATATATATACTACTATATATAACAGCTCTCTCTCTATATATATGTTTGCTAATTGTTTTAATAACTGAATTCAGTCCCTCTACTTTATCCAAATGACAGTAGAACTTCAGAAACATAATTAAGAATAACTTCAATGTTTCTGAAGTACTGGATAACTAATAGAAATAAACACTGTAAAGCTGATAGCAAACAAAATATTTCTAAGATGATGTATTTGAAAAACTGGACAACTTCATAAAATACAAGATACAATAATAAATATAATTACTTTTATAAATTAAAAATACTTGAAGTTTAGTAGTATCATCTTAATATAACTGGAAGATTGGTAAAAATAATAGATTTTGGTCTTTCTACATTATAACTGTTCAGTAACTATGGAATTAAACTCTGTTCTAAGACTCACAGAAACCTGCGTGTGATTACTTTTATACTCAAAGAGAACCATTATAATCTTCTGATTAACAACAGGAAAGTACACATGGACTCCAGGGTTAGTACAATGCTTTTAAGAATGTGTTTAGTGTTAGAAAGAAATCTTAGTTTTAAGAAAAAAAAATAGTTACCTAGGTAGCCATTCTGTCTGAAAAAGGAATCCACCCAAGTACTCTGCGTCCTGGAGTAGATGTCAGGGACAAACACTGCTTTATCCTGTCTCCCACCAACCACAGTGCCTCGTAAGCGTCCACTATTAACAAGTTCCTCAAGTACAGCTTAAAACAAACCAATACAAATAAATCAGAGCAGGTACAAGTTTAAAAAGTAAAATACTTTATTATTTCATAATTTACCTATGGTTATTCTGTTAAAAACCAATTTAAAGTTTAAATAGCATCAATGAAGGTATTATATGTTAGATACAACTTTCCTGCCATTTATGAGAATACTCAGGTCATAAATTTGGAGAAATTTTGGCAACCAGCTAAAGGTGTTGAACTTGTAACTCAAACTAGTTAATATTAACAAATTGAATTTTTTAGTTTGGTAATTTGGGAAAAAAAAATCCAGCATGCCATTATTTATTTCATGATTTGTTGAAAAGTAGATGATAAAACACTTTGAGATAATATGCAATCAACAGTATTAACAAGTTCATAATATTTAGAAAAATCAAGATACCTGGACCATATTAGAATAAGTGGTGTGAGATAAAACTATGAACATTTTTATAAGTTATTGCATTTCCACTGTTAAAACTGAAGCAACTTACTTAAACTCTACTTATAAGAGAAGTATAATGCTGTGGTTAAGAGGATGGATTCTGGAGCCAGACTGCTTAAGTTTAAATCTCAACTGGTACCTAATAGCTAAGAAACATTAGGCAAATAATTTTCCTTATCCCTTCATTTTCTTATCTGTGAAATGGGGATAATAACAATATCTATCTCATAGGGTTGTTGTATTCAAGTAAAGTGCTTAGAAAAGTAACTGGCATATAATAAATACCCAATAAATATTAACTAAATATTAATATCATGACTACCACCACCATCATCATCAGACTGATGCTAGTTTAAAAAGTGGATAGTGCTGCCATTAATATCAAATGTATGCTTTTATTTACATCATAAAATTTAACTAAACAATTTTTGTTGTTTTAATAAGTACATAATGAGTGCAATGCACACCATCTGGGGGATGGACATGCTTGAAGCCCTGACTCTGGGGGGGAAGAGGCGAAAAGGCAATACACATAGCCTAAAAATTTGTACCCCCATAATATGCTGAAATAAAAAAAAAAAAGGAGTAAGCACATTTAAAAGCTGTCTGCCACAAAGAAAGGTTAATGAAAATTAGTCTTTAGCAGAAATAAAAATTGGTTTATGTATGAATTTCAGAATTTCAATGCTGAGTAAATAAAAATACAACAGAAAAGTCCTCAATAGACTACAACACATGATTCTCAATTGAGTATGACTACTACACAAATCCTTCCAAATTCCAGCCAAAGCTGTGAAGTTATCAATAATTACTTAAAGAACTTTACATTATAATCACACCCACCCCCAATTATGCAGATTCCAAAAAACTCATAGTTATAAACAAAAATTTTAAATTTAAAGTTTGTTTTTTTAAAAATGTAGTGAAGGAGGCCGGGCGCGGTGGCTCACGCCTGTAATCCTAGCACTCTGGGAGGCCGAGGCGGGCGGATCGCTCAAGGTCAGGAGTTCGAGGCCAGCCTGAGCAAGAGCGAGACCCCGTCTCTACTACAAATAGAAAGAAATTAATTGGACAACTAAAAATATATAGATAGCCGGGCATGGTGGCACATGCCTGTAGTCCCAGCCACTTGGGAGGCTGAGGCAGAAGGATTGCTTGAGCCCAGGAGTTTGAG
>CAUYRT010002796.1:0-24708 GCA_963574885.1 Lepilemur ruficaudatus | reverse complement strand
AATCAAGCTAATTAACGTATCTGTCCCCTCACAGAATTACCTTTTTATTTTGTGGCAAGAACATTTGACATCTACTCTGTTAGCAAATTTCAAGTATGCAATACATTATTATTAACTATAGACACCATGCTGTACATTAGGTCTCCAGTACTTATTCGTATCATAACCTAAGGTTTGTATTCTTTAACCAATATCTCCTCTTTTCTCCCAACCCCAGCCCCTGGTAACCACCATTCTACTCTGTTACTATGATTTCTCATAGTATAATATAATACAAAACATTGCATATAACAAATGTATAGCTTAATGAATTATTACAAGGTAAATACCCTTAAACACCACCAGGTCAAGAAATGCAACATTGCCATATACCCCAAAACTCATCCACATAACCCAACTAATCACAAACCTCTCTTTTCTCCCCAGATGTAATGGTTCTCCTGAATTTTGTGGCATTCCTTCTTTCCTGGTTTACAGTATTGTCACTCACGTGTGCAGCCCTTAGCACTGAAGTTTGGCTTTTCTACTTCTTAGTTTTTCAATATTTATTTTTTTTCTTCCCTACAATTAGTTCAAGTAAACATAAATTAACTGCTCAGCACCAATCCTATGTCAATGTATCTCTATTTATTTTGGTTGTCTGAAGCCCATTCTCTCATAAATTCCTAAGGAAGAACTCATGGGAACAATATTCTCTGAATTTTTGCCTGCTGACAGCAGTTTCAGGCCTTTATATTTGAAAATTGGCTTGGCTAAATATAAATTCTGGGCTCAAAGCATTTTTAATATTTCACTATGGTTTTATTGGTAATATAATTTTCCTTTGCTTATAAGCAATTTGATGTTTTTACCTGGATTCCTCAAAAAATATTTTTTTCTTTGAAGTCCAGTCATTTTACAAACCATGTGTTCTTATTCTGGGCAACCTTTTCAGGGAGGATAGGACTTAATCTTTCAATGCACAGTTTCAGATCTTTTTTTCATAATTTCAAGAAATTTTTCTTGAATTGTAATTTCTAGTATTTTTCCTATTCCTTTGCTTTGGGTTTCCTCTTTTGAGGACTCCTATTATGCGTATATTAAGTCTTCTTTTCTGGTCCTCTTGTTATTTTCTCTAAAATCCTTTTTATTTCTTTCTTTGTTTTTGGTATTTAAATTTTCTCCCTTTTTAACTCTTAGTTACCTAAAGGCATTATCTGTTATGCTTATTTAATTTTGCTGTCCTCCTAGTTTAGTTTTTATTTAATAATGTTTTTTCTCTCCTACATATATTATCCCATTTTTGAGTTTCATATAGCGTGCATTTTTGTTAAACACTTCTGGATTCATTAGAAGTAGTTACAAAAATAAAATAGAAGTTAGAAATGGAAAAATATTTTTTCATCTTTGGGGGATATGTCCTTCTGGCATGTATTATCTGTAGATACGCTATTTTGCTACTTCTTTTTCTTTAAATAGTTTTGTGTTTAAACCTTAATTATTCTTTGCTGCTAATTTTATGTGAAACTGGTGTTCCATACTTATTAAATGGAAACATGATTCAAAACGTTTTTTAGATCTATGGTTTCAGTTATATTTCAAAACTGGCTGGCAACTTTCTAAGACCTTCAAGTTCCTCCCAAGTTTAACTGCCATTCTCTAATTGCCCCACTGTACTTCGCAGTGAATGCCTGTTAGTGATTGGCGAATGTTTTTAGATCCATCATGTACCAGTTGCTTCCCTCTGCTTTCTCCTGCACAGTTGCTGATACCACAAAGGTCTTGTGGCTTTGAAAGCTTTGTCTCTACCCACTCATATTGTGGGGTTCATGGGAGACTCCATCTTGTCACCTAACTTTGGTTTAGATGTTGTCCATGAGTTTTTTAGTTTTCACTATAAATTTTCTGTAGGGGGAATTCAGATAGATTTTTTTAAAATCATGTCACCATCATCATCACAGACTCTTCCTTGTTTATTTTACATCTTTAGCTATCATGGAGACTTTTACATCACATTAAAGGACTGAGTAAGAGTAATACTGGATATCAGAAAGGTTGTTTTTGTTTTTCTAGTTTGTGTTGGGGGACATTAATTCTCACCTAAAAAAAAATGACCTGAGATGTTTCATTTTCAGGAATGAATTCAGTGTCAACGAATGTCCATAATACACGTAGAACTGAAAAGATAATGGCTTTTTAAAACACAACTCTTAAAATTTGCCAATTATTTATAAATAACTGTAAGCACTCCCCCCTAGAAATAAGATAATAATAATGATTGAGGACTAAAGCAAAAGTTAATGGTCAATCAGGAAAATAACACAATTCACTATTCTAGAATCTATGTCTTTACTCGACAAACATTCTTGGCAGTGGGTTAAACACCATGAGATAAAGACTGTGTTTGAACTTAGTTCCCTGAAGTAGTAAGACTTTTTTTAAGACTTTACAGGACTTTACAGACTTTAAGGGAAGAAGAAATTTGAAGAGAAGCTAAGAGTAGCCATAGCAAAGAGCAAACCCTCCCCACTCCAGCCCATATTGGGCTTCTCTTACTTCCACTCTTAGGAGATGTTCTCTCCCTCCACCAGGCCTTCCCACATGTTATTTTTCCTCCTTACAATGACCTTTATCCTTCCCTTTGCCTTGGAAAGTCTATTGAATCTTCAGGTCTCCATATAATATCACTTCCTCACTCTCATAACATCTTGTACTTTAGCTTTGGGAGATAAATCACACTAACTTGTCTTCCCCATAGATTGTAAATTCCATGTGGTGCAAATATCATGTCTATTCCATTCATTTCTGGATCCACAGCTCCTGGCCCATTACAGGTGTCTAATAAACAATAATGAAAAAATAAATATCTGGAGCTCTAGTGAGGGACTACACCTAGGAATTCATATGTGCAAATATCACAACTATAAGAAATATAATACTCCTTTGGATGGTTAACTAAAAAATCTATTTTTTATTTTAGCTAGGAGATCATTTTTAATATTGCAAATTTTAAAAAAATATATAGACATTGTGTTTTGGATCCAATGGGGTGAGTAATCGTGCTCAAAAGTAGGCATTCTGGATAATCTAATAAGAAGAGCTTGCAGCAAGTGGATTGGAGGTTATACCAGCCAGTATATAATAAGTCCAGATTTGCACACATAGAGAATCTTTTCATATAAGAAGTACTTTGAAAAAAAAAGGATTACAAATAAATCCAGCATGATTTTCCAAGTGTGAACCACTAAGCAAAAGAGTATAAATCTACCACCAAAGGTATAAAGAATAAATCCAGCAAAAAACAGTATTTGAGCATTTCATAAGCACTGAAGGATTCAAATTTGTCACAAAACACTGTTAATATCATGAATATCTATGACTGGCCATTTAGGTTTGGGTAAATCTAGTGAATTAGCATTCAAACCAATCCCACAATATATCCTTTAAAAATCATAATCTTGAAGTATAGGATCTTTTGAAAAACTGTTGGATAGATAAGAAAATGTAAGGGAAAGTTCTAATGAAAGGTTGAGAATGACAAGAATAGTTCAGGGAAAATACTTAGGTTTATTTAAAATAGCATCTTTGATAAAAGCAAAATTACTTGCAGAGTTTCAATTACCAACCCCATCACAATAGTAAACAAGTCAATACCATTGGATTGAGATGCTATGTTAAGATTGCCTCTTCAGGATTTTTTCCTTTTTATTTCAGAATAGTATAGGGGTACAAATATTTTGGTTACATGAATTGTTTTTGTGCCATTTGAGTCAAAGTTTTAAGTGTGCCCTTCACCCAGATAGCATGCATTGTACCTGTTAGGTGTGAATTTACCCGTTCCTCTCCTTCCCCTTCCCACCTGCTTGGTTTCCACTGAGTTTTACTACCATATGTGCACACGAATGTTGATCAATCAGTTCCAGTCTAACAGTGAGTACATGTGGTGTTTGCTTCTCCATTCTTGGAATACTTCACTCAGAAAAATGGTCTCCAGTTCCATACAGGTTGTTACAAAGGGTATTACAATAGTTCACATTTTTTATTGCTGAGTAGTATTCCATAGTACACAGATACCAAATTTTATTAATCCACTCATGTATTGCTGGGCATTTGGGTCATTTCCATATCTTTGCAATTATGAATTGAGCTGCCCCTTCAATTTTATAAGAATCTGGTCCCACAACTCGGCTTCAGTCATGGCAATTCTCCATAATCTATTTGAGTTGTTGCCTTACTTAGAATAATATTAGAATCTGTCTCTAAAGAGAGGTGCATGCATATACACCCTCATCTCACTAACGCCCCAGAACTGAACTTTAAAAAATAGTTCCTACACAGGCCAGTGGATCACATTCACATTTATTTTGGCTGTATTTTCTTGGATATTTGGATTAGGGATGGATAAGTGAAAACAGAGGCATCAACAATCAACAACAGCCTTTCTTGGCATGATTTACTTCTAAATCATGGAGGTAGAAAGGTAAACCAGATGACATTCCTAGGATTTTTCCAGATTTGTGGTATAACCATTAGGAGAATGTTTTATGATTAGAATTGGTGAGCTCCTTTCCTGGGATTTATCATAATGTATGAGCATAGACTTCTAGGCTACACATCCCTGGCAGTGCCTAAGACACTCTAGGGCTAAAAAATATTTATCCGCCCCACCAGTTAGCTTAGAGGGTCAAAGAACTGCTCTTGTAAAGCCAAGTCACAGGCCCCATCCCTATAGAAGCCAGTTAATGTCAAAGAAAATATCTGTTCTCTTGCTAAAGCTTTCACCTTGAATCTCAGCCAGAGCTTGGCTGCAGCAAAACTCTGTCAATTTACTCTTGATCATAGTAGGAAGAGGAAAAAGAATACAGGTGGATCAATGCAAAACCATCACCACTCTTGAAAAGAAAATCTGAATAGTCATTTCCTACTGACAGCGTCAACAACATCATCTTCCTAGTCAGAAGATATTATGCATTCTACAGCTTCATGAAATTACTTTTTTGGTCTCTTAAATCCCTTCCTACATGTTGATTATTCTTGAAATGCCCATGTTGACAAAAGTCTGGATCTGTATTATATATGGGCTATGGAATGACATGAACTTCATAGAGAACATGTATTTCTTGGCTACAGTCACTACAATATAATGGATAGCCTGACTCATACTTGAAATGAGTTGCAGCAGGCTATATATACCCCTCATCTCCTTTCACTCAGTCTATTTCCAGTTCATGGCCACATATGTATGACTGTTTGACTTTTAGTGAAAGACATACACCAAGTTTTCCATCCTAATTTTAAATGAGAAAAACAGAACAAAATAGCTGGTTTTATCCTTAATCCCAGAGAACAGGTAAGAAATCCTACTTTTGCTCATTATGAAAAATATCCCTACATGTGGGATATGAATAAATTTAACCAAGATGGTAAAAAAAAAACTTGTACAATGAAAACTGTAAACCATTGCTGAGAAATTAAAGAATATCTAACTAAATGGAAGGACATCCTGTGTTCATGGATTAGAAAACATAATATTAAGTTGTCAGTAGTACCCAAAGAAGTCTACAGAGTCAATGTAATCCCTTCCAAAATTCCCATGTCCTTTTTTCAGAAATAGAAAAGCCAATTATTCTCAAATTTTTATGAAACTGTGAACATCTCCAAGCAAACAAAATAATACTTGAAAAGAAAAACAATTGAATGATTCATACTTCCTGATTTTGAAACTTACTACTAGTCTACAGTAATCAAAATAGCATGATATTGGAATAAGAATAGACACATAGACCAATGGAATAGAATTGAGAGTCCAGAAACAAACCCATACTTCTATGATCAATTCATATTCAACAAAAGTGCCAATATCATTCAATGGGGAAAGAACAATCTCTTTAACAAATTGTGCTGGAACAACTGAATATTCATATGCATAAGAATGAAGTTGGGCCCCTAACTTACATCAGATATAAAAATTAACTCAAAATCAACCAATGATTTAAATGTAAGAGCTAAAACTAAAAAACTCTTAAAAAACTCTAAGAAAACAGAGATAAATCTTCATGACCTTGGATTGGGCAATGGATTCCTAGATATAAAATCAAAAGCATGATCAACAAAAGAAAAATAAATTGGGATTTATAAAAACTTAAAACTTTTGGACATCAAAGGATATTATCAAGAAATTGAAAAGATTACATACCTAATGGTTGGAAATATTTGCAAATCCAAATCATGTCTGATAAGGATCTAGAACCCAGGGTATACAAAGAACACTTACAACTCAACAAAAAAGACAAATCAATTTAAAACTGAGCAAAGAAATTGAATAGATGATTCTTCAAAGAAATTATATAAATGGTCAACAAGCACATGAAAAGATACTGAACATCATTAATCATTAGGAAAATACAGATCAAAATCACAATGAGGTACCACTTCGTACTCACTAGGATGACTATAATAAAAAAAGTTTTTAAATAAAAAATAAGTGTAGGTGAGGATTTGGAGGAATTGGAACCTCCACACATTGCTGGTGGGAATGTAAAATGACACAGCCACTGTGGAAAACAGTTTGGTAGTTTCTCAAAAAGTTAATCATAGGTTGATAATATGATCCTGCAATTTCACTCCTATGTATATAACCAGAAAATTGACAACCAGTAATTCAATAAGTACATGTACATACATATTTATACCAGCACTATTCACAATAACCAAAAAATAGAAACAGCCCAAATGCCCATCACTGGACGAACGGATAAACAAATTGTAGTATATCCATACAGTAGAATATTACTCAGCCATAAAAGAAATGATGTACTATATCCATGCTACAACATGGATAAATCTTGAAAATACTATGCTAAGAAGCCAGACACAAGAGGTTACATACTGTATAATTTCATTGATATAAAATATCCAAAATAGGTAAATCCATAGAAACAGAAAGCTAAGTGATCGTCAAGGTCTTGGAGATGATCAGAATGGGAAGAAACTGCTTACTGGGTAAGAGGTTTTAGTTTGGAGTGATAGAAACGTTTTGAAACTAGATATATAGAGGTGGTAGTTGCCAACATTGTGAATGTACAAATGCCACTGAATTGCTCACTTTAAAATGGTTTATTTTATGTGAATTTTGCCTCACAAAATCATTTTTTAGAATGAATTAAGACTATTAAAAAAGTTACCCTACAATTCCATGTAAACTACTTTATAAACTCTGTAAGACAGACTCATGTGTCTGACTAATATACTCTTGTTGAGAGGAGAGGAGAAATGAGGAGATGTTAATTCTGAAATAGTCACAATAGACAAAGAAAGGTCAGACTCCCTTTCTGGCTCATAGGCATTATGGTAATTATTTCATGAAATGAAAAGTTTCCATTTCCCCCCAAATATCAAATTCATTCTAACACATTTCCTCTGGCTTAGTGACAACCAGTTTAAACATGTGTTTCTTGTATTTTACAGACATACTTGGCAAGTGCAAGACAAAATCGACGCAAACAATGTGGCTTACACAACTGGGAAGCTAAGCTTTCACACTGATTATCCAGCCCTCCATCACCCACCTGGGGTAAGGTGAACCTCAACATATTTTCCACAAGGCAGGCCAAGGACCAATACCCTTCCATATTTAGAGTCCAAAAGATTATATGTTTCACCAGCTAATTTGTCTTACATAAATTTTCTTTCTCCAAACACAATCCGAGCTCACAAAATCTTAATACCTAGATCCTGAATGTAAGTAACAGTCCTAAAGGATAGGACATTTTCATGCATCCTTTTAAAAACATTTCTTTTTTTTCCTAGAAATAACTATTGACAGTTTTTGCTTTGCCAACACAAAGTTGAAGATAGCAATACATCTTGAGGTCTTTCTGCACATATATCACTCCCAAAAGAGTCAAAAGAAAAAAAGAAATTAGTGAACTACAATGTAGAGTTTCCCACAAAGTCAAATGGCCATCAACCATATCAGTGCTGCATAAAAACCCACTCCACAACTTTATAACTTTATGTCATAATAGAACAGCCATTCATTTGGCCCATGTTTTTACAATTTGGGCTGCATTCAGCTGGGCATTTCTTTTTATCTGCAGTCAGCTGCTAGGTTGGCTAGGGACTGGCTGACTTCAACTGAGATGGCTTGTCTCTGTTCTACTTGTTCTATTGTCCTCCAGCAGGATAGGCCAGCTTTAATGCACATGGCCACTGGTAGAGTTTCCAGAGAGCTCCATAGTTTCTCAAGGCAGAGACTAGTCACTTCTAAAATATTTCATTGATCTAAGCAAGTCATAAATCTAGCCCAGATTGAAGAGATAAGGAAGTAGACAAGGTGTGAAAAAAGGAACAGAGTAACCACGGCTATTTTTGGAAACCATCCCCCATCCCATCTGTCAGATCCCTTGTTAAGGAGGGAGATGCTCAGTGTGGAGCCACAAATCCCCAGGAGAATTTCTGGATGGCCATTCTTCCTCTACATTTTTTACAAAATCATCGGTTTTCTAAACTAAAAATCAAATGGTCAGGAAATTACTTTTTAAAAGATATGTTGTCCCTATTTTTAGAACTCAGGAGGACTAAATGAAATAACCACATAGAAATCTGTACCTTCAAAGGTAAATGAAAATTTGGGCAATTCTCAAGTTAATAGAGGAGAAATGAGCCCAAATCAAAATTAATCCTTTTTTTCACCATATTGACAGAACATGTTTTCTCTGTGCCCTTGTTCTTACCTGCTGTTCTCGCCAGTATTAGTTAAGCTGGTGTAGTATTTGACTTCACATGTTTTACATTATTTTGTTGATTATAAAACACCACAGGATTCCTTTGAACTAAATGATGAGAGTAAAATGACCCCTGTGGACACCTTTTTGCGGGGAGTTGGGAGGGAAAGGAGACATACAATGTGATCTTATTCTAAATGTGACTCAGATTTTTCTGAAACCCTGGGGTTAAAAGCCAAACTAATCAGCTCACCTCATCTGCCAAAGGTAGGTTGAAGATGCTGGATGGAACAGAGCTGGAAGAATGAAATCAGAAAACTAAAAGTTATGTTTGAATTTTTAAATTATCTTCTTTTATGGGTTTAAGTTTTGTTTCTGGGTTAAAATTGAAAGCCTAAGGAAAAGTGATTAAATGACATCATAAATATTCCTGAAGTTTAATATAATGCTTGACATTTTCATAGCGTTTTATACTTTTTCAAAGCCTTTTTATTTGCATTACTTCATTTGATTCTTCTTAACATTCCTTTAAGGTAGATAGGATTAATCATGTCTTTTTATGTTAAATAAGGAAATGAAGCACCAGGTTAAATACTTTTATAAGATGGTATCTCATTAATGGGGAACTTGGACTTGAACCCAGGCCTTCATATAATTTTCACCACACCATACAGGTCCTGAGTTCAAATTTCTAAATACCATAATTGATATAAATAGAATATTTATAGACATTGTCATGCTTTACAAACTCTTTAAAGATAGGAACTGAATCTTGTACTCCTCTATATCTCAAGACTAATACAGCACCTTGCACATCATAGAGACATAACATATGCTATAAAGAGGCAAAGAAGTGCAACAAAGTTGCACCTGTCTCCATCAGCACATGAAACATTCAAAGCTGAATGACTTGATAGGAGATTTTTAAATAACAGATGGTTACTAAAATGTCTACGTTCTAGTAGAAGAATAAAATGTAGGCACCCGTTGGTACCATTGTTCAAGTTCCCATTTTGGATTATTCAGGAGTTTTTGCATCAAAGTTTGAGATTTTTATGGCAATTAGAAGCTTCCGATGTTTTTTCAGTACAGATGAAATGGTCTGGATGATGAGTTACCTGTTGAGAGTTTGGTTTGATCAATTTGGATCATATGAGGCAGGGACAAGGGGACATATCTTTAATGAAACACAATGAACTTTGTTCATTGTCTTCCTCTGGACCAAAAGTCACAGGCTTGCCATAAAGTAACATTTAGAAAGAAGATATTTTTGGTTCTGAATGATCCACATGAAATAAAATTGGGTTTTATACATGGCAGACATATATGTACTTTCTGAATTAGCAGTGAATGTATTTTCAGGCTCTATCATCTTTCTTCTTTCATAAAATGATATTAAAAGTGTAACTATACAAAAGTTACACTTTTGTACAACCTACTACTAGGCCTTGCCATATGTAAATAACATCAGCTGACCTTTTTAAAGATTAACATTTGAAATATTCTGTAAGTTGATTATTGCAAAATATAAAAGGAATTAGAGAACTCTGATTTTCCCAAAGACAAAGTTATGCTATTATTGTTTTGCCTCCTTAGAGTTTGGTAGACTTGAGGTCAACATTTCCATCTCTTCTTCTTTTTCATCATGTAATCAATCCCTCATGGGTGAGTGTAATCAATCACCCACCCATAGATGATTTTCTACAATGATCATTGTATGCACATATTTTTTCAAGCTCAACAAAATCACATTAAGGATTGAACCATTATTAATTTAGACCAGTTCTCTCCCAACATCAGAAAATAAGGATGAATATTCCCTCTAAATGTACAAAGCACATAAATACATACCACACAATATTGGATTATTAAGTGTACTTTAAAGGGATTTCCCTCTTTATAGGAAAGACACTTGCTATATGTGAATTTTGAGGCAAACGGGCCAAGATTTGAATACCAGCTTTATCATGTTTTAGCCAAATTCCTATTAGCTGGCCAGATTTGACACTTCTGTGCCTCAGTCTTTTCATCTGTGAAATGGAGAAAAAAGTATCAAATCTTAAGGACTGTTGTGAATAGTAATTAATACCATGACACAACAACAATTTGAGAATAAGTATATACAAAATTATAAAAATTGGGGAAACTCCTGTGGTTTTGGAGAAGAGGCAGGATTTATGTTCTTGACCAGCACTGTCTAATATGGTAGTCACTAGCCACAAGTGGCTGTTTAAATTCTAATTTAAATGAAGATGTAAAACTAAAATGTAAAATTTAGGTCCTCAGGCACACTACCTCCATTTCAAGTGCACAATAGCCATGTGGAGTTAGGGACTACTGTATTGGGCAGCACAAAAGAACATATCCATCATCACAGCAAGTTCTGATGGACAGCATTGCTCTAGACCATCTATGGAGAAAACCAAGCTAAATGGATATTTTTTGTACTAAGAATGATAGTCCCCCCCAGTCAGAGTATTTGATCGTATTTACCTATTCCATTCTATAACAACTTAGACAGTATTTTTTTATTTCAGTAAGGATGAAGTTTTCACAGCTAAATAGTATTAGCATCTTCAAGCAGAAAACTAGGGTCTGAATTTAGGTATTCAAAATACCCCACCCATGCTGACTTAACCAAAAGGAGTCACAAAACCAATGAAAACAACACTTTTTTAAATTTTACTATGTTTTGCTTTTCAAAATGAAATATTAAACATTTTCCCCGAAATGTTAGTAAAGATAATATTTACTATCCTTTTGGTTTAGCCATCCTCACAGTCCTACCCTACCTCATACCCTTTTTACCCATAAATCTGAGATTCACATTAGATTTTCAAGATTCTTTGACCAATTCCCCCCCTGAAAAAAAATGAAAAACAGTATCCTATGTAACACCACTGGACTAACACTCTGCAGCTAAGTTCTGACTACATACTTTCACATTCAAAAGGCTTCAATGATTCCCCTCTTTGCACAAGAGAAAGTTCAAAAATCCTTTATCAGATATTTAAGACTGTCCATGATGAGGCCTCAAATTATTCTTCCGATCTGATCTACTCTTCCCATTTATGTGCCCCCCCCCCCGCTGTAGCCAAATGTTTCGTTACCAGTGAACTGTGCATTTTTACACATTATCACTGTCACCTCTCATTCCATTCCGCATTTCCCAAATCTTATTCATCTTCCTTTGCCCAGCTTAAACCTCACCTCCTCTGTAAATCCTTCCCTGCCTAGTCTAGCTGGAGTGCTCACTCTCTGCAGCTCTTATGAGCTGTACCTTTTGTTTACTAATTAACATTATTATGCCTGTGCCTTCAACTGTACCATGTTTGAACTACACAGCATTGATTATAAGCAATTTCTTCCTCCCCAGCTCTTTTCTCTGCTGACACAAGAGAGACAAATAAAAAAGGTTTGTTGACTTTGGTTCATTCATAGCTTTTTAAATCTTTAACATGATATCAAAAAAAAGTACATACATATTATTTATTTTATTTGATATTATTTAAATATTTAGTTTTAATATTTATTTTAAATTAAATATTTATTTAATAATGCTTATGATCTTCTTTTAATAGGTTCAGCTTCTGCACTGCATAAAGCAAACAGTCACAGGAGGTGATTCAGAAATTGTAGATGGGTTTAATGTATGCCGAAAGCTCAAGGAAAAAAATCCATGGGCATTCCAGATTTTGTCGTCTACCTTTGTGGACTTTACAGACATTGGAGTGGACTACTGTGATTTCTCTGTACAATCAAAACACAAAATTATAGAGTAAGTACTATTTCTAAATATCCCATAGCAATAAAACAATTGATGGCAAAAGCTCTATTAAACTAAAGTTTAAACAGCACAAAGCTTCAATGAACTCTAGAGATTTTTTTTAAACCGTTAATTCCAAACTTAGAGTAAAAGGGAAAAAAAATATTTTCACCACAAAAATTTCTATCATATTACAAGAAATCTGTTAATATTAGAGGAAAAGTAACTAAGACTTCATGTACACTTCATTTTTAAAACAGAAGTTGTACATAGTTGTAATCAATGTGATTATACTAGTCAGAATCCATTCAGCCAGAAGTGAGAAAACATAACTCAAAATAGGTAGATCCAGGAGTTAAACAATGTCATCTAAAATTGGTCTTTTGTTTCTACTTAGCTTTGTCAACTTCTGTTGGTTTCATTTCAAAGATGATCAGTAGAAGCTCCAAGTTTTTATTGTCCTTGGAGCTAGTAATTATAGCACAAAGAATGCATTTATTTCCCAATAGCTACAACACAGCTAGATGAGTCACTGTCCAATTCCTGTCCAAGTCTGTCCTTGAAGCAATCACCATGGCCATGGGGTTGAAGAATTCTGATTGGTCATGTCTGGGTCACATGTTCAACTCTGGAACATGATCAGCCTCTTCTGAACCACATGCACTGAGAATGAAACAGGGAGTCTCCCCAAAGAGATGCTAAATCAAGAAAGACCATATATTCCCTACATGGAACATTTTGCGTTCTTTTTTCCCATTTAACATGGTTTTATCATGATTTTTCTAAGTACCTACAGAGGCCACAGATTTATCCTTTTATTTGAGAAATATCTTCCATGTGTTCCTAGGACATAGTTTAATTAGACCCCAGTTAATGAGAGGGGGGGTAGTGTTTCCAATTTTAAAATTGAGTTTATAGTCTTCTTTTAAGAGAAATAGACAAATAGTATGAAAATAAATTCATTTAATAAATAATCAAATCCCCAGTACACTAACCTAGCCCTCTGATAGACACATAAAGCTTTCATTTATTCATTTAACAAATATTTATTGAAGCCAGCCACTCATCTTGGTACTTGGGATACATAATTAGACAAAACAAAGATCTCTTCCTTCATACAGATTACATTCTAGTGGGGGAGGAAAGAATTAAAAATTTTTAAACCAATAAGCAAATAAGCCATTTATAATGAATGTTATAAAATGTCAAGTGCTTAAGAAAAAAAGGAAAAGTAGGGCAGGATAATGAGAATCAGTAGGGCCAAAGACTCAGTAAGGATGGGAACTTGCACCATTTAATGGTACGATGAAGGACAGCTTTAATGAGTGAGATTTGAGCAAAGGTTTAAAGGCGTGACAGAGTTTACCCAGAAGTGTAAAGAAGTGTTTTCCAGAAGCTGCTAGAGCAAAGGTTCTTAGAAGACCCTGAGAACATGTCTAAGGTGTTCAAGGAACAGCAAGGAGGCCAGTGGGACTGGAGCAGAGGGGGAAGAGAATTGGGGGAGGAGGGCAGAAAGAGACCAGTTTATGTAGAGTCTTGTTAGCAATTAAAAGAATACTTTACTCTGAGTGAAATAGGAAGCTATTGCAAGATTTTGACCAAAGGAAAGACATTTATATTTATATAAATTTAATTATATTTTAAGTGGATCACCCTGACTGCTGTGTTGAATATAGAATGAAAGAGCAAAAACTGTTTTGGGAAGACCAGTTAGGAAGCTACTGCAGGACTCTAGGCTGGCAGTCATGGTATCTTGAACATGAGTGGTCCAAGTTATAGTAGTGGCAACATGGAAAAGGGGCAATTTTTTGTTATATTTTGCAGGTAGACACAGATTATTTTCCTGGCAGATTGGATGAGGGGTCTGAGGGAAAGATAGACATCGAGAATAAATTCTAGTTCAGGAAAATCTGAGGCATTTCCTGAGCTCTCAGTCATTGAGGTAGTATAGAGAATAACTCAAAATTCTTAGTTATGTAATGATATCATAGTCTTAAACTAGCCAAACTTTACCTTAAAAATCCATGACAAATAAAAATTTTGTTGATATACAACAGGATTATAAATTCTGCAAGACTAGAGAACAGAGGCAAAAATTTAGCTATCAGTTGAGACTAACTGAATATCTACCATCTGAATCATGACTTGGCTTTGAAAATTTTGTAGTAAAATTCTGGAATTTGGCCATTTACAAAGTCTCTGCAATATCCCTAGAGAATGTAAAGTGGGTAACACTAATCCATGTAGAAATATATTTCTAACAACAGAAGATTAAACAAAGAGAGTTTTTGGTTAACGGAGGGCCTCCCTTCCCTGAGTGTTTGGCTTAATTTAATTTTCCTTGTGGTTAAATTTTTATGTCCTGTCTAGTACAAAAACATATTTCAGGCTGCTGACTGAATTCATTATAACTCAGTGCAATAAATAGGCCAACAAAGAAACTGGGGCAAAAATAATGATGGTGGGATTAAGCAATCGTATTTACTACAAATGCAATCATGTGAATCCAAGTGTTTTACTTGCCAGCTGATAATCTCTCATCTGATAATTTACCCTTGCTTAATCCACAGTATCTTTTTCAGTTAAAAAACAAAAACAATGAATACCTACCACATATCTTTGAAGTAGTAATTATAGAGTTAATATGGAAGCTCCTACTCTAGTGCCTAGCTTAGAAAATGCAAAATAAATTTTAGCTAGCTATAATTTGCATAAAGTCCAACATGTTTACTAGTGATAGATTTCTATTTCAGCTCTGCATTTCTAGAAACCAAAGCAAAGAGAGAACATAATCAGTTGTAAAATTTAAGATGCTTCATATGTCTGAAATAGACTTTTCCTGCAGATTCTCATAAAATATGACATGGTAGACAACACTGTTACATTCCCATAACAAATGCAAGAAGTTGCATAAAGCATTCCATCTATCAATGAGATGTAATGTTGTAACTAATGAGGAGTATTTACAACACTAATTCTGATTATAGGAAATGACTCTATAATCTTTTCACTGGGTTCTTTCGTCAGCAATCACTGATAACATTTTGCTTTTGCTGGTTCACAGTCACCATGTTGTTGATTTACATTAAATATCTGTCCTTTATGTATAGCTAATATACATCCAGTTACTCTCATCTTTTGTGGCTTTTTAGCCTTCCTCAGCATGCAATCTTACATTAGACCCTTCCTTTCATTCTGTTAGGCATAGAATTTCCTGCTTACTACTACTCAATTTTACAGTTTAGGTTGATCTTCAAGGTACCAGCCGCCCACCTCCTCTAACATTCTTCAATTATAATAATAATGTCCCCTCTAGACTTTTAAACCAAATTTTCTTTCCATTTTCCCTCATTTCTTTGCTGAGAATGCTAAATGATGAATTTGTGTCTTGTCTTCTCAGACAAAGTAAACACCAGGTAAAAAGAAGCAGGGTTTAAGTTACACACAAAAAAGTTGATTTTTCTATATATGTGAACTCATAAAAATGAAAGCTTAATCTTAAAAATGAAAGCACCTAATTCTGATTTCCATTTTACTTCTTCATCACAAAGTTCTTTTCACTGATCCATGAGGATATACACATGGAGTCTAGAATGGTCAGCTCACAACTGTATAAGCATTCAAATACAGTAACTATGTGATTTGGAGGTGGGGGAACAGATCATGAAGCCAGGTGGAATGGCAGACGCCCAGAAGTTCCAAAGTCACGACATCCTTTCAATAACATGGCAGATGACACTGAGGGTAATATTACTTGTACAGAATACATAACAAAGAGAAAAGAAGGAAAGTGGGTCAGGGGTAGTAGGACTAGAATCTTAAAGATAAGATTAAAAGGCAAAAGGCCTGAGATACTGTGAAGGAGGTCTGAAACCAGCAGCATGAACTTTAAAGGGGCAGTTGAAAGGTCATACACTCTCCTTTATGACCCTACATTCTGGAGGTTCATGGTCTTTCCTACTGACTTACCTTTTCCCTGATTCTTTGTTCATAAAACCACATCCTGCAGGCCCAGAGTAAGTAGCCTTTATTTATGTGGAAGTATGTATGTGGGGGGAGGGGTGCTTCATAACCTATTGAGTCATATTTGTTTTGTTATCAATACATGTAAATTCATGTTTCAAAACTCTAAGAGCCTTTTTGAAAATCTGTTTCTCTTCCTTTTACTTTCTTTCCCAGTGTGGGCTCCATAGGTAGTTGGAAACCACCAGTAAGCACAGGATTGGTACTAATCACCAACTTTGGAGTTTACCATTACAGTTGCCCTCGGCTCAGAAAATCTAACATGCATCTGAGGCACGATACACAGGAGCCCTGATAGTCACAATTTGTATACTACAGTCAATTGCATCCTTCCTCTTGTACCCCCATTTGTTGACAGTATTCTCTCTGTGTGGCTGATCAGCTAAGTGTGACCCAGACCCCAAGCCAGAATCACCAAGCCCAGGCACCTGTGACAATGAGGTTGGTCTGACCCACCAGGCCTGGGCCCCAGTCAGTTGCTGGCTCTCATAACCACCTCCTGGGCTCACCCTCCGGGAACATTGCTCCTGGGAGTAATCCTAGGCACTTTGTCACCATCCTTGACCACTTTCAGTTTATATCTATCCCTCCTGTTTCCACCTAAAGAAAGATAAAGTTGGTTGACACTTTAGGGCTAGCTAAAAGTCCACCTTCCCAATAAGCTAAAAAAAAAAAAATTCCTCTCCTCCTTTTGCCTCTACATCTGGGTGACATCTATGTCTCACTAATTTTGAGCTCAAATCCAAGAAATGATGCTACCTTTTCTTACATTGAAAGCTGTATTACTTTACATTGTCATGATTATAATCCATATTCTAAATAAAAGTATAAAGAATACAACATTAAGATCTCCCATGGTACTAAAAAGACCTTGGTATTCTACTAAGGTACTGAAAAATACACAGAGTTACATATGCAATGAATATTTATTAACTTCCTGTTGTGTTCGGGCTTTATGCTGAGTGCTGGAAATATACTGAATGAGATACAGAACCAGTCTTCTAGAAGCCTATATACTAAGACAGATAGTATAGGTAGATAGGCAGAAAGAATGTACCTAAAGGACAGTCTCTTATTTTTTCTGTGCTTCAGTTTCTCCATCTATAAATAAAAATTGAATTAGAACTATGTATTTCAAACTTTTAAAGAATAAAACTTTCTTCCCATCATACACTCCCAATAAAACCTTACTTAGAACCCTAATAGATGAAACACTTTAAGCAATTGACCTATAAATTTATAAAAGGATTTTAATATATTAAACCTGTTTTAAAGAACAAAGAATAAATTTCACTAAGCATAACAAAAATTTTAACTTGAATCTCTCAGTAACATTTAAGTTGAATCCTCCTGGAACTTAGGTAGTAAGACTTCAAAAAACACTTGCTAGATGAATAAATGGAAAAACAAAGGAATACATTGTACCACAGATAACCTTAAGATCTTCTGTACACGTTTGGATTCTTTAGTACAGTGTTTCAGAAATATCTTCCAAGAGGAATTGGCCCTTACAAATGTAAACAGATACTTTGGGAATTATATATTAACATTAACTTTTTCTCTTAAAAAACACAGGTTAGATGATAAAGGCCAAGTGGTTCGCATCAACTTCAATAATGCAACTAGGGACACGATATTTGATGTACCTGTTGAAAGAGTTCAGCCTTTTTATGCTGCTCTGAAGGAGTTTGTTGGCCTCATGAACAGCAAAGAATTCAAGTTTACCTTCAAGATGAATCCAGGTCAGTGAATACATTTTCTCAAACAACTGAAAGCATAGATTTTCTTCAACCTTAACCATCTAAAATCCGGTGCAGTTTTTCTCAAGTGTGGCACATGGCACACTTACAACAGAATCTTCATGAGCCACAGACTTACTTAAATAGCAGATTCCTGGGCCTTCCGCCATGCTATGTTGATTCTTACAAGCTACTAGATAATCTTAAGCACTCCAAAATTTACAGTCTCCAACCTAAAGAATAAATACTTGAAAGACAACCCATAGGCCAAACGAAATCTCATGTATGATATTAAGACTGATGTTTTATGTTTCTATCCTGATAGCCTATCAATACAAATTGAAGTTTGTATTTAATTCTATCCTGGCAGAGAAATAAAATTATCCTCATGATTCTCACTCAAAAGTACATGAGTAATGTTTATTCAATATGCTTACTAGCAAAGATAGTACTACCAGAAATAAAGTAATTCTTGAAGTATTCCAGTTACTTGAAATACATGAGCAAAAAGCATTACTATTTTTTCTGGACCATCACTACTCAGCAAAGTGCCATTAAACTTGAGGTTTTTGGTATCTATAGGAAAAAGCATAATTTCTCTCTGCTGTTGATTTGGCCAAATGGAACATCCTTTTCACTTGTAATTATTTTTTGATTGATCTTTATAATAAGGTAAAATAGGAATCTCCATGAATCCACTGCCATGTGGTCACAGCAGGTTGATTTTAAGAGTAGCAACATGCAAAATGAAAACATTATAGGAAAAAAATGTTAAAAAGCAGCAGTTGAAATCCAGGCTCAAACCATTTATTGGAAGTGTAGCTTTGAGCAAATCACTCAATTTCTCGACATCTTGGTTTTTTTCATGTATGAAGAGATGAGATAATACATTCTCTTCAGGGTTCTTACGAGGCTTAGAAATAATATACATAAAATACTACGAACATAGAAGACAAACCAAGAATGTCACTGTCCTTTCTATTATTTGAAGCTTTTAAACTGGGAAGAAACATTTCTAATTAAAAGATAAGTATCAATCGTAAAAATAATTTAAAAGTTTTACACATAAATATTTTCAATGATTTTTTTGAAAGGGAGGCATCACTATAAATTATTTATTTATTATTTCAAAATATTATAGGGTTACAAATGTTTAAATTGTCTACAGGAGCCTATCTGGCAATGTAGTTTATGCCTTAAAGCAGTTTGCATCCTGTGGCCTGATTTGTGTAGAAAAGTGAAATGCAGTTTTACGTAAAGAAATAAGCAATTCTTCATGTGAACCAAGTAGCAGTAGCATTTTGCTTGTTAAATTTTCCAGCTCTGCAAGTCATTTAAACACATGATTATTCATACTGAAAAAAACCTTTTATTTAGGGGATGTGATTACTTTTGATAACTGGCGCTTACTTCACGGCCGACGTAGCTATGAAGCAGGAACTGAGATATCCCGCCATCTAGAAGGAGCTTATGCTGACTGGGATGTGGTGATGTCAAGGCTTCGTATCTTAAGGCAGAGTGTTGAGAATGGAAACTGAAAATCCCGTCTATCATTTTAGTAAGATTCCAATGAGTGCATTTTGTAAGATGTGGCAGTTATTCACAGACCGTGATCTATGCACTTACATATAGTTTCTTTAACATTGAACATGGAACCTCCCTTAGAAGGGTATTCTTTTCTTTGTAATCATATACAATGTCAACTTTTTAGATGTTTCAGCAGTGTGCACTCTGTTCCAAATAAAGCATTCCTTCTGTTCTATTGCATGCGTGCTCTAATTTCTTTTGCCCATATGAGTGTCTCCAGAATGCCTACAAATAGTTTTCGTATCAAATAAAACCTTTCTTTACATAAAGCTTTTGTTTCAAATAAAGTTTATGTTTCGAATAAAACATGCCTCTGCTCTGTTGCCTACAGAGTCTCATCTTTCATGATTTCATATGACCATCTTTAACCTGCTTGGAAAAAGCTTCATATTTTCAAAGATCTGTTTTATTCACTTTTATTAGAAAATTTGATTACCCAAGTTTCCAGACTTCACCAACTCGGTGATCTCAACATTTCCTTTTAATACCTAAATTATGACAACAAAACCAAAGCATGCCAAATGATGAGAAAATCTAGTTTCACTAATTTTCTCTTCCCCCAAATAAACACTCTCAAGGACTGCCAGAATTGCTTACACCTGTCTGTGAATCTGTTCTCCTCATTCCTTGCCTCCAACTAACAACTGGGGAAGGAAAAACCAAGATGCATACACTACTCTTGAATGAACAGGATGTCTGCTAATCTCCAGACGGCCTCACCTGTTGGTCTCGGCCTCCTTCATAGCCACTACCTTGCCCCAGCAATGAAATGCAAGTGTCACTGCCAGCCATGGAAGTCTCACTCCGGTTGAGTCCAGTAGGCTGGGAACCTGCAGCTTGGGGCCACATATGGCCTTCTGGGTCCTTGAGTGTGGCCTTTTGACTGAATCCAAATGTTACAGAACAAGTCCTTTTATTAAAAGGGGAGCAGCAGAGAAAGATGAAGCTTTTCTTGGCTCCTTTGGTGCTTAAAAAAGAACAATCTTAAAATAAGAAGGCTGCAGGTTCCCCACCCCCCAAAAGATTTTTGGACCTAACCAAATATCCTGTTCTAAAAGTCTTAATCACTGTCACCACTGCAGAGCTCTACCTGTTGCCTCAAGACCAAGTGAAAACACTACTTCCACCCATGTTTTAACTTTTGCTCCATATCCACAAAGTGTGCCCAGGGCACTGGAAGTCTGGATCAAGAGCACCTTTAGCCCGTGTGGGCACACCCCTCGACTCTCTGAACTTCGGTATCAAGTTCACATCACCAGGCCTGATGCCCTTCCCTTATAATAGTCCCTTTCTGGGGCCTTCATCGTCCTTCCCTATCAGCTGGCTTTGATTTGGGCTACTGTGGTATATCACACGTTTGACTCCTTTGAACTGCAAAGGCTTGAGTTTTCAATCCCATCTCTCCTAAAATGCTCCTAGAATAAAAACAGGTGAGTTCAATAGCCTGGTTCCAAGGGGCAACATTCAACACTTAAAAACAAATAATTTCCTGGAATGACCCTTGATCCATCCATTCATACCATCTAACCCACGCCACTTACCCAGCTAAAGTGACTTCTTACACTTTTGTTCATTTGGCAAATATTTATCACATATCTGGTATATATCAGGCATTCTGCTAGACTAAGGATACAGAAGGACTTGAAGTGCACCTTCTTACAGTCTGGTAGGGAAGCAAATAAAGATAAAGATGATGATGTGCCATGTTAACAGAATGGTTCACAGGAAGGCAACAAAGCCAAACCAGGGGGGCTAAGGAGAGCTTCAGTCTGGGTTGAATTATGACAGCTAATAGTTTTCCAGGCAAAGATGGGGAAATGACTCCAAGTTAAAGGCAGAAGAAGCACAGAGAATTGAGAGTGAAAACAGGGCATGTGTTGACTTTCAAGTGACAGAAGATCAAGATCATGGTGGTGGTGTAAATTCTGGAGTTGGATGAGTAGGTTCAAACCAAAATAATAAAAATAAGTTAACCATGTGTCTTTGGACAAATAACTTTTCTTCTTAAGCCTCCTTTTTTATCTATAAATAAGACTAATAACAGTTCTTCTCCCATTAAATTTTTATGAGGATTAAATGAAAGTTCATGTGAAACAGTGTTTTCCCAAATTTCTCAGACAGTAAGTCACACCCATGGTGCCTTTAAAAAAAAAAAAAACACAGCTTCCCAGACCATTCCCTGAAGATTATGATTCAATGGATCTGGGATGAGGACCAGGAATTATATTTTTAGCAAGGATCCCAGGTGATATGTATCATCAGTGAAGTTTGGAAAATATTGATATAAAACATTTAGGGTAGCTCCAGGATTGGGGTAAGCACTCAATAGACATTAACTATTATTAGTTATAATAACAAATGTTGTAGAGGGAGAGGGTGGTTAGGGTGAAAACAGATATGTGAGGCTGGAAACAGAGACAGGGGCCAAGTCATGAAATGTCTAAATGCATGTTGCATAAAAGACTTAGTATTTTATCTTGCAAGCAATGAGGAGCCTTTTAAAGGTTTTTAAGCATTAAAGTGCCTTGATTAGACATTCATTTTTAAAGATCCATCTGGCTTCACTGTGGAGGGAATTGTAAATGGGCAAGATTAAAGGCCATAAATCTAGTTATGAGGTTACTGTAGGAAGCCAGATGAAAAATTAAGAAGGATTAAATAAGAACACTGGGAAAGGGAATGAAGAGATACTTAGAAGGCTAAATCTAGAGGACTTGACCCATTCCATATAAAGAATGAGAAAGATATCCAGGTCGTCTCATAGGTTTCTAGTTGAGAAAAATGTGTTATGCACAGGAAAAGAAGCCACAATAGCAGAATCAAGCTTGTTTAACAAGAAAATGAATTCAGTTTTGAATACTCTGAGCTTGAGCCCTGAGCTAATCCATTTGGCAGATGGATATATATACACATAGAAGACAGGACAGAGATCTGGATTAGAGATCTACTTTTAGAAAGTATATAGATGGTAGTTGAAATCATTTGTCTTCCTGGAGACATTTAATGATGTGACCAAAGTCACAACCCGAAGGATTTGATGATAAGCAAATGATATTGGGTTACCTTACGAAATCAGTTACACTCAGAACTCAGAAAATCACTAGGGGCTTCAAAATCAGATAAACCTCTTACATACCATATTTTGTCTCTAGAAGACAGTATTCCATGCTACCACCCTATGGCCTGGCTATTTCTTCTCTGTTGCAAATATTATTTCTGCCCTGGAAAGCAGAGACAGAAGGATTGGATGCAGTTGCAACAATTTCTGAAGTGTTATATAGAACATGACATATTATGGGCTACAGCAGCTAGTGCTGACTGAAGATGATTAGCTTTCCTGGATATAACCATCTGAAGATTTGACTTCACCCCAAACTCATAATAGACCTAATGTAACTTGGATTAGAATTTACCCCTCTTTGGCAGTATAGATTCTTGCTCTCTGCTAGATTTCTCTGAATTGACTTGGAGAATGTTAGCTGCTTGGCTATTTAATCAAAATAACTCCACAGGTCACCAGAATGATATTTCACAAACTATCTTCATTGGTTTCTATCTATCCACCTACCTAACCATTAAAAGGTGAGCACATGAATATTTTTTAGAGAGAATTTAAGCAAAATAAGAAATTCCATAGAAAAACTGAATGATACTGAGGGTAATTTCTCTTCTGGAATTTAAACTATGAAGAGATATTTTATAAACAAAACTATTCCTTTATGCTAAATATCATCTTGGGGATAGTTTTGAGCCAAAATTTTTTGCAATAAAAATATAATTTGGTTGGACTTTATGGCTTGGAGCAAACTGCTGGGTCTCTGCACATTTTTTTCCAGCTATCTGGAATACCCCTCTCTACTACCTTTACGCCTGGAAAACTTCTCTTGCTCCTTCAAAGTTCACCTCAAGATTGGTCAGCAAGATGACAGAATAGGAGGTACTCCACTCATATCCCCCCATAGGAACAATAATGTGGCAACCATCTACAGACAAAAATGTCTTTGAAGGAGCTTTGGGAACCAGAGAAGCAGGTGGAAAACCCCAGCTGAGCCCAAGATGAAGAAGGGCTATTTTGAGAAGGCAAGTCTATATCCAGGTGTCAGGCTCACTGACTATGATCCCAGCTACAGACCCAGACACAGCCCCATATTCCTGTGGACATAGACAAGCCATGTTTGGCTTTGGTCTTATAAGCAGCACCATCTCCCAAAGGACCCAGGAGAAGTCACACCCTTACCCCATGCCTTAGGAAACAGGTCTGCTCACTCCAATACGAGCTGAGGACCCTAAAGCAGCCATGACCCAGTTCTAGCCCCTCCCAGCCATTGTCTTCGAACAGTCCTGCCTATATAGTGCCCCATCAGGAGACATACCTCTCTGTGCCCTGGAGGCAGAATTGCCCAACTCAGTCCCACAGCTGATTCTAAAATAGCCTGCAGGGTGGCTCCAGCCCTCTCTCAGCTGCAGATCAGGAGTGCTTCTGCCCACCCAGAGACAAACCAAGAGACATATCCATCCATGTCCCAGGAAGCAGGCCTGCCAACATCAGTCAGACTGCAGATCCTGAAGCAGCCTTAGAACATGGCTCCTAGAGAAATGCAAATCAAAACCACAATGAGATATCACTTATCTCCAGTGAGAATGGCCTTTATCAAAAAGTCACAGAACAATAAATGTTGGCGTGGATGCGGAGAGATAGGAACACTCCTACACTGCTGGTGGGACTGCAAACTAGTGCAACCCCTGTGGAAAGCAATATGGAGATACCTGAAAGCGATACAAGTAGATCTACCATTTGATCCAGCAGTCCCACTACAGGGCATCTACCCAAAAGAACAAAAGACACTCTATAAAAAAGACACTTGCATTCGAATGTTTATAGCAGCAC
>CAUYRT010002795.1:0-10993 GCA_963574885.1 Lepilemur ruficaudatus | reverse complement strand
TGTAATTTCATTAGCTTAAGTTTTGTGAAGACATCAAGTTAGAGAGTGACTTTTTTTTTTTTTTTTGAGACAGAGTCTCACTCTGTCGCCTGGGCTGTAGAGTGCCGTGGCATCAGCCTAGCTCACAGCAACCTCAAACTCAAGCAATCCTTCTGTCTCAGCCTCCCGAGTAGCTGGGACTACAGGCATGCGCCACCATGCCCGGCTAATTTTTTCTATATATTTTTAGTTGTCCAATTAATTTCTTTCTATTTTATAGTAGAGACGGGGTCTCGCTCTTACTCAGGCTGGTCTTGAACTCCTGACCTTGAGCTATCCACCCGCCTCGGCCTCCTAGAGTGCTAGGATTACAGGCGTGAGCCGCTGCGCCCAGCCTAGATAGTGACTTTTTTCAAAGCCTGCATTCAAAGCATTTCCGCATCCAGTGTTTTCACACAAGGATGTGGTTATAAAACCATTTCTCTCTGTCATTAAGAACACAGCTGAATGCTATACCTCCTTAAAAATGTATCCCATTCGTTTGGGAATTAGATCTTTCCCACCCCACTGGAGAGACAGCTTGTTGTAGTGGAAAGCACACTCATTTAAAAAACAGGTTATCTCTTTGAGATCATGATTTCATTTATTTTGGATATATCACTCAGAAGTGGAATTGCTGGATCATATGGTAGTTATATTTTTAATTTTTTGAGGAACTTTTATACAGTTTTCCATCATGGCTACACTATTTAACATTCCCACCAACAGTGTACAAAGGTTCTAACTTTTCCATACCTTGCCAATTTTTTTCTTAACAGCCATTCTAGCAGGTGTGAGGTGATACCTCATTGTGTTTTTGATTTGCATCTCCCTGGTGATCAGTGATATTGAGGCTCTTTTCATATATCTGTTGGCCATTTTTGTCTTCTCTGGAGAAATGTCTACTCAAGCCCTTTGCCCATTTTTAAATTAGGGTTTTTTTGTTTTTTGTTTTTTTTTTCACTTTTGAGTTGTAGGAGCTTCTTACATATTTTGGGTACAAGTGCATTATTAGATATATGGTTTGCAAATATTTTCCCCCATTCTGTAGGTTGCCTTTTCATTCTGATTATTTCCTTTACTGTGCAGAAGCTTTTTAGTTTGATGTAGTCCCACTTGTTTATTTTGCTTTTGTTACTTGTGCTTTTGGTATCATATTTAAAAAAATCATTGCTTTTTCCCTATGTTTTCTTCTAGGAGTTTTACAGTTTAACATCTATGTTTAAGTCTTTAATCCACAGGTACATAGCCAAAAAGATGAAATCAGGATCTCAAAGAGATATCTGTACCTCCATGTTCACTAAAGCATTATTAGCAAGGGCCAAGATATGGACACAACCCACATGGCTATCCACAGATTAATGAGTAAAGAAAATGTGGTACAGTCACACAATGGAACATTATTTAGCCTTACAAAAGGAGGAAATCTTGCTATTTGCAACGGCATGGATGAACTTGAAGGACATTATGCTATGTGAAATAAGCCAGTTACAGAAGAACAAATATTGCAATTGCATGATTCCACTTATATGAGATATCTAAAACTGTCAAACTCACAGAAGCAGAGAGTAGAATGGTGGTTTCCAGGGACTACAGGGAGGGGTAAATGGGGAGTTGTTCAATAGGTATAAAGTTTCAGTATGCAAGATGAGTAGGTGCTGGACAACATAGCGCCTATAGTAAACAACACTGCATTGTACACTTAAAATGTGTCAAGAGGGTAGATCTCATGTTAAGTGTTTTTTGTTTGTTTGTTTGGTTGGTTGGTTTTTTGTGTTTTTTAGAGATGGGATCTTGCTCTGTTGCCCAGGCTGGAGTGCAACGGCATGATCATAGCTCACTGCAGCCTTGAACTCCTGGGTTCCAGCAATTCTCCTGCCTCAGCCTCCTGGGTAGCTGGGACTGCAGGTGCATGCCCCCATGCCTGGCTAATTTTTCTTATTTTTTGTAGAGACAGGGTCTCACTATTGCCCAGGCTGGTCTTGAACTCCTGGCCTCAACCAATCCTCCACCTTCCTTGGTCTCTCAAAGTGCTGGGCTTATAGGCTTGAGCCACAGCACCCAGTTTTAAGTGTTCTTATAATAACAAAAACAACTGAACCCTCCCCTCAAAACCAAAGAGGCCCAAAGACATCCAAACTCATCAAATTGTATATATTAAATATGTACAGCTTTTGTATACCAATTATACCTCAATAAAGCTAGTTAAAACCAAACAAAAAAAGCAGGCAGATTTGTTTTGGGTCACCAGCTCTCTCATTAGCTGTGTGATCCTGGGCAAGTCACTCACCCTTTATGAGTCCCAGTTTTATCATTTCCAAAGCAAGAAATGGGTCTATACCATCCCCGAGTGCCTTTTACAACAGAAGACTATGACATGGGGACTTGCTGAAAGGCAGGCCTTTCATGGGGTAGATCTCAGCAGAGCAGCAAATATTTTGGAGTGGACCAGAGATCAGAGGGATGAGAAACTCTGTATTTGCAGCATTTATGATGCACCTACTGGTTGCAGGATGGCCACAAAGCCAGGAATGGGACTCCTGATGGGGACTCCTCATACCCTGGGCAGCATGTGAGGAGGCAGCAGAGGGTGACAGAGGACCAGAGGAATTTAAAGAGAGATGAGGTCGGCACATTGTGTCATACCTGTAATCTTAGCACTCTGGTAGGCCAAGGTGGGAGGATTACTTGAGCTCAGGAGTTTGAGACCAGCCTGAGCAAGACCAAGACCCTGTCTCTAATAAAAATAGAAAAATTAGCTGGGTGTGGTGGTGTGTGCCTGCAGTCCCAGCTACTCAGGAGGCTGAGGCAGGAGGATTGCCTGAGCCCAGGAGTTTGAGGTTTCAGTGAGCTGTGATGACGCCACTACACTCTAGCTGGGGTGACAGAATGAGAATGAATGAATGAATAAATAAACAAACAAACAAACAAATAAAAAGAGCTGGTCCAGAGATGCTGAGCCCAAGGCTGGGCTGAGCGACTAGAGCTGAGCCTCCTCTCAGGCTGGATGGTAGCAACCAACGCCTTTCCGACCTACTGGGGACCCACCTGTCCCAGGAACAGCCTCGCTCTGCTGCCTTGGTGGCTCTGGGGAAATGTCTTCCATGTACTCCTCCCGCTGACACTGGCCTTTACCACTGGGCTCTGCTCTCAGTTCCCAATTTAGATTTGGTCCTGGACTTGGGATTGTGACACCCCTGGGGACAGCACCCCCTATGCTTCATGTGTGATGCCCACGACTGAGCCCCACCTGAATTTCAGACTTGGGATTCCCTGTCCTCCAACATTTATGGCTCCCCACGCTCACTTTACAATGAATGCCTGTGGGGGCGGGGGCGGGGGTGGAGGTGGGAATGCAGTGGAAAAAGAAAATGAAACAGCAAGGGCTTTGAAGTACAGACAGGGTTTGACAACACCACCAGGGGCTGGTGTTCTGGAAGGCACCTGATGTGGCCAATATTTAATTCAAAAGCCAAACAGAAAAGGATTGACTAACATGCAGTATGATCCTGCAGCATCGGGTGTCTGGGCTCAGAAGGGAGGGGGGTTTCTGCAACCATACCCCACCCAGCACAGAAGCCATCACTCAGTTTGAGCTGGGCTGCTGGGTGAAGTGTGTGTGGGTGAGGGGGAAGATAGCTCATATGTCAGTTTTTCCCATTCAAACCCAAATTGAACAACGAAACTGCAAAAACACTTTCATACTTACTGGCATGGTTTTGTCTCCAAAGAAATAAATGGTCTTATAACCGTCATTTTCCACGTGTCTCAGGCAATACCTCTTGTCCCATCCATCAGGAAAGACATCAAAGCTGATCTGGCCTCCTGCCGGGTGGGGGCACATAAAAGCTAAAGGTGAAGAAGAGGCTAATGACATGTCATTGAAAGAAATTTTTAATTTACTCTTTTGTCAGCAACTGGATTGCCAGGGTTGATTTTTAACAACGTAGTTCGCTATTATACTACATTACGAACAGGTTCTAGAAATTAATTCTACGTCATGTTTTTCTCCAACATTATTTCATCTGGGTCTAAAAATCAGACATAGAGTGCCAATTCAGGATGAGAAATGTATTTGTATTTAAGAGCTCTGTCAAGCAAGTGGTTTAAATGAAGCATGCTTATGAAAAATCTGATAATGCCTTCATTCTGTTGCATTTATCTTGAGCTTTAACACACCCTCAGTGGAAAAAGCCTGGAAGCAGGCTGCATCCAGCTTCTCTTGCAGGAAAAATGAACACATTGAAGGTGATTTACAGGCAGCTTTCATGGGCAACAAAAACCTTCTGAAGCTTTGTCAGAAAGATGTACATCTCACCATTCAGGAATACTTAAAACTCCGCCCATTCATCTGTTATATATGATTCCTTTGCAATTCTTGTTTTCCTACAACCTGTACCTTAATTTAAGCTAGCAAAACGAGAGGGCTTTGAGCAATGACTCATTAGCATTGACAAGAGAAATCAGTTTGCAAAGAACTTGACAGGCATATTCTACCAAGAGACAAGTCTGAGAACATCTATGCTGCACGAAGAACTCTTCATTAGATACCAGAAACATTCATACACTGGCTATCACAGTAAATAAAAGCTTTGTAACTTGGGCAACTCTCTTCTCCTTTCTGGGCCTCAGTTTCTTTTTTTTTTTTTGAGAAAGAGTCTCACTCTGTCGCCCTGGCTAGAGTGCAATGGTGTCATTGTAGCTCACTGCAGCCTCAAACTCACTACACTCCTCAAGCTCAAGTGATCCTCCTGCCTTAGCCTCCCAAGTAGCTGGGACTACAGGTGCACACCACCATGATCGGCTAATTTTTCTATTTTTAGTAGAGATGGGGTCTTGTTCTTGCTCAGGCTGGTCTCAAACTCCTGAGCTCAAAGGATCCTCCCATCTCAGCCTCCCAGAGTGCTAGGATTACAGGCGTGAGCCACGGTGTGTGGCTGGCCTTGGTTTCTTGACCTGTAAAAACAACCAACTGACTCCGAAGGTTCCTTGCCATTGAAATAAAATTCCAAAACATAATCAGTCTAGTTTATCTAAGAGGTTCACATTCCATCTCTCTCTTATGGAGTCCGTCATAGTGCTTCTCTTCCGTCCAAAGGTGTAAGGATAAGTTCTTACTCTTCATTAATCAAAGTGCTTCTCTTTTGACTAGGAGAAGTGCAGGCAGGAAGAACCCTGCTAAGAATTTTAGAACAAAGCCAATAGTTTGGAAGCCACTTCCTGACCAGGCACGTCCTTCTATGGCTGATTATGCAGAAGAGAGTGTGGTTGCTTTTCCTCTACAGATCAGACTATTTAACCCTTCCGCCCACCTTAAAATGAGGCTCAGTCCAATCTCAACAGCTCACCAGCCCATAACAAACTCTTGGCAAATGGGCACCAAAGTTTGGAATACATTTGAATATACAATACCTATGGAAAACGTGAGGCCTTTTCCTGCAAACTCTTTCCGTAGATCCGCTACAAATTTTTGTCTTATATTTTCTTTCTGAGAAAAACAAAGAGATACTAATTGTGTATTGTGTTGCAATTTAGGAAACACGCTTCAACTACTGGCTACAAAGTTGCATGTCTTATCTTACTTCACAAACGCAGTCATTCAGCAAGGATATTTCAGAAAGACTCACTTTATCGAGTTCGTAGAACTCAATGCGTTCTTCCTGGCTGCAGCTCCTTCCAACAGGGGACACGTTTAACATCCCATTTCGGAATTCAATGAAAGTACCCCTGGGGAGAAAAGGGCGACAGAGGGTGCCCCAAACCCATCATTTATCTGGACAACATTACAGATAGATAAATAATCTCAAAGGCTGGGAAATTCTACAAAGCAGAGCCTGATTTGATCCATGTTTCTCAGAACTGTGCTGTGCAATACAGTAGCCATGAGCCACATGACTGTTGCGGCTGCTGCACTGCACAGCACAACCCAGAAATGCGGCTAATCCAAATCGAGGTTAGATTTGAAAGACTTAAGATGAAAGAGGAATGTGGTCATCAGTAATGTTCCATATTGACTTTTTGTTAAAATGGTTATATTTTGGATATGGGTTAAATATATTATTAAAATTAATTTCACCTATTCCTGCTTTGTAAAAATGTGGCTACAGAAAATTTAAAATTGCACACAGCTCATGTTATATTTCTGTTGGACAGTGCTGCTGTAGGGCAGAGAATTTTAAAGTTAATAAAGAGCTATGAAAATGATTTCTAGCTCTATAAGAGTAGTAAGCTCCCCGAGGAGTTTCAAAATATATGTGTCAGACACCTATTTTGCTAATGAGGTCTTGAACAGACTGACTGTACCAAGCAAAGCTACACAGAAAAAGGTTCTGAGAATTGTCCAATGAGCTTCAGTAATAACTGAGGAAATTTAACCAGTGGCAGACTGCTCCTACATGTTTGATTTGAGGAGAACAGCCTAACATTATTTTAGTTACTTTGAATGAAAATGTTTAAAAACTGTTTTTTCCCCACGTTTCCAGTCTGAATCTCAATACAGTTTCTTAAAAACTGAGAAAACTTGTAAGCTACACTAATCATTCTGGCAGATGAAATGTAAGCATTTTGTGACAACTTATGCAGTGTAAAGTATCTTCCAGCTCTAAGTGCTGATGTCTGGGAACTCTACAGAAACATTTTCCCTGGCCTCTTTCTGCTATTTTAATCACTCAGCCCTGATCTCCACCACCAGCCACTGTAAATACTGGGAGGCCACATGCCAAGTGCAGGGCTGAGGACCTGATTCAAGGCCAACGCGGCCTCTCACTAGGCTGCTTGGCTCTGGGCATCTCTCCAACCCTGTTTATTCACCGACAGAAGAAAGGCTAATGGCACTTGCTCTGGTTATCTATGAAGGGCCCTGTGAAAATCAAATGTATCAGTTTATGTAAAGGTACTTTGTAAACCAGGAAGCAATAAATACTCATCAAGTAAGGTAAAAACAACAAAATCCCAATCAGCTGGATCCTTTCCCCTGCTGTGTGCAATTGTAGGGACAGAGGCAAATGATTTAACAAAATTCTCATGCCTGAAAAACTCTTTCAAAAATCCTACGTCCAGGTTGTCCTCGAGTTGACAGAGACCCAGCCCTGTCCTACATGTGAGGTGACCATACCCAGGGTGACCCTAGGGTTATGGGTCAGAAAAAGAGTTCATTCCCAAGGCATGGGGGGAAGCTAATGCATTAGAAGGCTTCTCAAAAATAAGGATTAGGGTGGTTTATCAGTTCCTCCCTGAAGACTTGGGCTCTGAAGTCTGACTGCACCTGCCTGACCTACATGGGGCGTGTGGTTAGTACTGACGTAAATGTGGACAACGCTGCTCAAGGCCAGTCCCAGTTCTGCCTCCTGGACTCACTGGGTATCTTATACTGTCCTGGAGTTACAGCTCTGCATGTCCCTCTCCTTCACTAGAGAATAAACTCTTTGAGGACAAGATTATGCCTTGTATTTTTTTTTCCTTATTCTTGCCCCTGCCTCTTTTTTTTTTTTTTTTTTTTTGAGACCGGGTATTACCCGGTCACCTGGGTATAATGCAGTGGTGTCATCATAGCTCAAGGCAACCTCACACTCCTGGGCTCAAGTGATCCTCCTGCCTCAGCCTCCTGAATAGCTGGGACTACAGGCACACACTCCCACGTCTAGGTAATTTTCCTATTTTTTTTTTTTTTTCAGTAGAGATGGGGTCTCACTCATGCTCAGGCTGGTCTCAAACTCCTGGCCTCAAGCAATCCTCCCACCTCAGCTTCCCAAAGTGCTAGGATTACAGGTGTGAGCCATTGTGCCTGGCCTCTTATCCCCCCCTTAATATTTACTCCAGAGATGGAATAAACCTGGGATATATGTATTATATGTGTATATATATGTATGTATATATATGTATTAACTTTTTACTAAGAGAATTTCTAACATACACAAAGGTAAACAGAACAGGATAAGGACCCCTCATGTGCCCCTCACCCATCTGCAACAATGACCAGCTCTGGGTCCAGCCGGCCCCACCCAGGCCTCTCCTGGGCACAGGGATGCTCCTGCACTCCAACTGCAGGTGCTGAGCAGGACGCGCTGGTTTTATGGGTACTAACAGTCTGAAGCAGCCTCTGAAGTGCCTCATGCCCTGAAATTCAACTGCCACTTAAAAGATGTTTCTCACCCTGGTGATTAAGGTGTTACATAAGTGTTGAAAACTAGGGGAAAAAAATAAGAAGTATTTCAAAGAAATCACCTGTAACCTCACCACCAAAATATAGCCACTGTTAGCATTGGGTCCATTTCCTGCCTATCTTTTTACTGTGGGCATTATGTACATTATTGTTATTATTTAAATGGGAATTGAGATAGTAAAAGTACCCAGAGCAGGAGGTAGGTTCCCAAATCAAATGCCTACAGAGGTCAGAAGATGAGAGTAGTAGCCTGTGAAAAGCTGCAACACATGCCAGTGAGTGCCCAGAGGCTGCTGCTCAGGTGACAGCTGCCACACAGGAGTGGGAACCCAGAGTAGCCAGGTCTTCAGATTTGCCAACAGAAGCCAGAAGTCCAGATATCTTAAAATGTAAACTTAGACTTTTAAACGATGGCAATTAATTCAGATTTTATTTAACACTGCAGGCCAGCCGGATTTGGCTTTGTGTGGATGTGGCCCGGCGGCCTCCAGTTTGAGACTTCCAGGTCTGGGGTTTCTGTGGCTTTTTTCACATGCTGTTTCACGGCGTTTCCTCACTGACAACCTCTGAAGGCAGACGGTTTCCAATGGCTGTATAAATTTCCATCCCGGGGACACGCCATCATTTATGCAATCACTCTTATACCACTGGCTTTACAGACTGTTTCCAATTATTCTTTACCGAATGCTGGGCTTCAGATTTAAATTAGCTGGCCCTTGAAGGCTACTAAGCCTTGCAGTGAACCAGTACCCCCAGGGCAGTAAGTGAAAACGTGGATTTCCAAGCTTTGCTCTTAGGCTTTCTGAATCAGAATAGTCAGGGGGGACAGGCTAACGATAAATATTTTTTTTAAAGCTCTTTAGGTGACTCTCATGCAGGCTGGAGCACAGTGGCATGATCACAGCTCACTGCAACCTCGAACTCCTGGGCTCAAGTAATCCTCCCACCTCAGCCTCCTGAGTAGCTGGGAATATAGGCATGTACCACCATGCCCAGCAAAATTTTTTTTTTGTAGAGATGGGGTCTTGCTATGTTGCCTATAGAGATCTCAAAATCCTGGCAAGTGATCCTACTGACTCGGCCTCCCAAAGTGCTGGGACTATAGGCATGAGTCACCGTGCCTGGCCTACGTGATTCTTATAATCAGTCAGATATGGAGACTATCCACATGAACCCACCAAATGACATTACTTCACATTCCAGCAGAGCTTCTTTGCTAAAAGCAAACTCACCTCTTCTTAGGGAGTTTAATTTTTGCAATGTAGCTGAGACAGTAGTTGATTAAATCTTGGATTAGGGCCTCACCCAGGTGACCCTGAATATTCTAGAAAAGAAAATACTGGAGTTATTTGATTCAGCAGGAGGCATTTTCCAAACAGTTTTACAGCAAGCCCAGGTCTTCAGCCCCTATTGTTCAGAAGTCACTAGGCTGATGTAGCAGTGATGGTGACATGCCTCACTGCTTTTTTAATTCTTTCTCTTTTTTATCTGGTTGAAAACATTAGGCAAACCAGACAGGTTTTAGTCAAAAGCATTTTCTGCTTCATTAATCAAGATTTTCGTATTCATTATTTTTGAAACGCTTCCTGGAAGGCCCAAAGAGTTTATTGCTGCTGCATTTAGTCAATTAAAATATCTATGGGCACTGACAGAAAATATATTTGTTCCACTTCAGCTTTCTCTTATGTGTGAACACAATGATCTTACTGCTACTAAGAGCTACGTAGTACCTCTTAAAAATGCGTATAGTGAGGCAGCCTGTCCTAGTTTGCGTTACCATAATAGAAACATTAGATTTAAATATCCTTAAAAAATAATGAAAATTTAGTTATTAATTTGGAATATGTAATGGCCACATGGTTCAAAGTTCAAACCTTAAGTACCTACCTGTTTACACATGAGTTTCCCATTTTTGTATGCTACCAAGCCATTTTCTGGAAACACATAATCATATTTTTCAACCACTACAATCAAAACAAAAGAAGACTTAGAATGCAATGAATCAAAACCTGTGTTTCTACTTCTTTTTTTCCTGCAGAGACAGGGTCTTGCTATGTTGCGCAGACTGGTCTCCAACTCCTGGCCTCAAGCAATCTTCCCACATGGGCTTCCCAAAGTGCTGGGATTACAAGCATGAGCCATTGTACCTGGCTCTCTGTTTCTACTTCTTGATTAATACTTACTACCAATAAAACTGCTAACCTCCAGTAAGGCCTGTGAAAGACTACCTCATCTTAATGGACAGGGAGAGGAGAAAAATCTCATTATTTAAAAAAAAAGGCTCTTTTGGTTACAAATTTAAATGCTGATGATGGGGCTAAATATAAGAGATTCTGTGCTGGGTTATTTTGTGCCCTTGACTTCAGCCTGCCTGTCTGTAAAGGAAGATGCTGCCTGTATTGGCTCCCAAACCCCACTGTGAACCAGCAACAGCAAGGCAGTGAGTGAAAATGTAGATTTCCAAGCTCTGCTCTTAGGCTTGCTGAATCAGAATCACCAGGGACAGGCTAACAACCAGATTTTTTTCCTGAAAAACAGTTCTTCAGGTGATTTATATAATCAGTCATTCAAATTTGGAGACTACCCACATAAACCTTAATGAAGGGATCCTTAAACTTTAGGCAATTGTTAAAATGCAGATAGCCCTATGTGTTGGGTAGGGCCCCCATCTGTTTTTTTTTTTTTTTGAGACAGAGTCTCACTCTGTTGCCCGGGCTAGAGTGAGTGCCGTGGCGTCAGCTTAGCTCACAGCAACCTCAAACTCCTGGGCTCAAGCAATCCTTCTGCCTCAGTCTCCTGAGTAGCTGGGACTAC
>CAUYRT010002794.1:0-17404 GCA_963574885.1 Lepilemur ruficaudatus | reverse complement strand
GGCTTTGCTCTGAATTAGGTTTTGGCTTAAGAGAATGTTGTTGGTGGTTTAGTCTTCTATCCAGACCACTGAAACTTTCTCCAGATCAGCGATAAGGCTGTTTCACTTTTTTATCATTCGTGTGTTCACTGGAGTAGTAGTACTTTTAATTTCCTTCAAGTGCTTTTTCTTTGCATTCACAACTTGGCTGACCATTTGCTGAAAGAGACCTAGCTTTTGGCCTATCTTGTCTTTCTGAAAACCTTCCTCACTAAGCTTAATCATTTCTAGCATTTGATTGAAAGTAAGAGACCTATGAATTTTCACTTGAATACTTAGAGGTCACTTTAAGGTTATTAGCTGGCCTAATTTTAATATTATTGTGTCTCAGGAAATAGAGAGGCCTGAAGGAGAGAGAGAGGTGGGGGAACGGTCAGTCAGTGGAGCAATCAGAACACACACAACTCTCATCGATTAAGTTCACTGTCTTCTATGGGCATGGATTGTGGCACTCAAAAACAATTGCAACAGTAACATCAAAGATCACTGATTACAGACCATATAACAGATAATAAACAATAAAAAAAATCTGAAATCTTCTAAGAATTATGAAAATGTGACACAGAACATAAAGTGAGCACATGCTGTTGGAAAAATGGTGCTGATAGACTTGTTTGACTCAGGGTTGCCAGAAACCTTCCATTTATTAAAAACACAGTACCTGGAAAGCACAATAAAACAAAACACAGTAAGTTTTAGCTACACATACAATATAAATGAATCTCACAGTCATAATATTGAATTAAAGGAATATATATTTATGATTCCAATTCAAAAACAGGACAATCCAATGAATGTTGTTAAAAGTCAGGATGCTGGTTATGCTTGGAGGCTTGGTCTTGGCTAGAAGGAAACATAAGGAAAGCTTCCAGGGTCCTGGCTATATTCTATGTTTTGATCTGGGTGCTGATTATGTGGGTGTATTCAGCTTGTGAAAATTCACTACACTATAAATTTATATGTGCACATTTTTCAGTGTGATTTTTTTTTACAGCTTTATTGAGGTATAATTCATTTATACAAAACTGCACATATTTAATGTGTACAATTTGAAGAGTTTTGACACATGCATACATCCATGATGCCATCACTGCAGTCAAGGTAATAAACATACCCATCACCTCCAAAGGTTTCTTTGTGTTCATTCCTTTCAGTTTTTGCTTGTTTGTGGTAAGAATATTTAACATGAGATCTACCCTCTTACATTTTTAAGTACACATTACTATATCATTAATTATAGGCACTAAGATGGACTTGATCTCTAGAACTTATCTTGTATATCTTATACAACTGTAACTAAATAACCTTTGAACAATAACTTCCATTTCCTTCTACCCTCATCCCTTTGAAATCACCATTCTCTTTTCTGCTTCGTATAAGTTTGACTGTTTTAGATACCTCATGTAAGTAGAATCATGCAGTATTTGTCCCTCTGTGACTGACTTATTTCACTTAGCATAGTGTCTTCCAGGTCCATTCATGTTGTTGTAAATGGTAGGACTTCATTCTTTTCTAAGGCTGAATAATATTCGACTGGATGTATATACCACATTTTCTTTATCCATTTATCTGTCAATGGACATTTGGGACATACCACATTTCAATAAAAGTTTCAAAAAGAAAAAGCAAAGGACAAATGTCAGTGGAACAGGATAGCATTGAGATCCAGGGCTATATGGTAGTGTTGGAATGGCAAATCAATTCTTAAAAAAGCTTGGACTAGTACATATGTACTAGTCCTATGTACATAGTACTATGTACTAGTACATAATTAGCACTGTAACACTTTTTCTCAATATGAAAATATTTTTGAAAAGTAATTTTCCTACCTCATAGCACAAAAATAAAATCCTGGTGAACTAAAATACAAACATAAATAAGAAATTTTGAATCCGTTAGAATAGACTATATTAGCTTATTAAGTATGAAATGTTCAATTTCCTTAAGAAAGTTTGACAGTTGACATTTCTGACATTTCACTTTGACACTTCTTGTTTTATGTTTATAGTGAAGGTACATCCTCAGAGTCTCAAACTTACATTATGACTTGTGATTATCTTTCAAATTTTTTTAGAGCAATTTTTGTGAAAACGTGGGTAAGTCAAAAATTCATGTCATTTTCGAATACGAGTTCCATTGTGGAACCAATGCAATACAGACAGCTCAAAATACCAACAAAGTGTTTGGGAAGTTTGTGGCTAATGAACACACAGTATGTTGATGATTTGAGAAATTCTGTTCTGGTGATTTTAATTTTAAAATGAGCCATGTGGGCTACCTGAGACCAAGGTGGATAATGGTGAGCTGAAAGCCATAGTGGAAGCAAATCCATCTCAACCTACACATGAATTAGCACCAATGACATTACCATTCCAACAATATCAGACCATTTGAAACAAATTGGCAAGGTAAAGCAGCTGGATAGATGGGTACTACATGAATTAAACAAGCATCAGAAGAGAAATCGTCTTGAAGCTTGCCTTTCCTTGCTGCCACGACATAAATATGAACCATTTCTACACCATATTGTTATGTGTTATGAAAAATGGATTCTTCTTGAAAATCACAAGTGTTCAGCACAATGGTGGGCTAAAGATGAAGTGCCAAAACATAGTCCAAAATGGAAAATTCATCAAAAAATTTACTGGCATTTGTTTGGTGGTCCAGTGCTGGTATTATCCACTACAGCTTCATGAAACCTGGTCAATTGATTACAGCAGATGTCTACTGCAACAAACTGTATGAAATTATATGGATACTTGTAATTTAGCAGCAGAGATTGGTCGATGGAGACAAGCCAATCTTCTTCCAAGACAATGCAAGACCACATGTTGCACAAACAATGCTGTTCAAACTATAGCAGCTATACTTGGAGACTCTCTGTTATCCACTGTATTCACCAGACCTTGCACCAACTGCCTACCGCTTCTTCCAGGCTTTGGACCACTTCTTGCAAGGAAAAATATTCAATTATCAACAAGCTGTGGAAAATGCTTTTTGTGATTTCATCAGCACTTGCTCTCCAGGCTTCTTCACTGCTGGCATAAACAAACAACTTTTAATAAGGCAAAATCATATCAATAGTTTAGGTGCACACTTGATCAATTGTACTGCTTTTTGTTTGAGATATAATAAACTACACTTTTGATTTGAAATCAAGCATCTCATATTTAATGACCTATAACTCAGGTGGAAAAGAATCTCTTAAATAAGATTTTAAAAACACATACCCTGTGGAAAACAATAATAAATTTGATTACATCAAAATAAAATACTTCTAAACATCAAAGTTCACCACAAAGCGAGGTGAAAATACAAGTGACCAACACAAGGCAGTTTATAAGATTTATAACAGTCAAAGAATTATTACCTAGATTCCAGAATTTATAAAGAACACCTATAAATCAATAAGAAAAATATCAATCAGAAAATAGACAAAAAGTGGAAACCAGAGCAACATAAAAATTAGAAAAAGTTGTCTAACTTCACTAATTATAAATAAATTAATTATTAAAACAGTCATTTTCCACTTACTTTTCCAATGTGGTAAAAAGTGATATTTTGATAATGCAAACAATAAGAGAATTTATGAAAAGAGTGGTCCTCTCAAATACAGCTAGTAGAAGTATAAATTGATACAACCACTTAGGGAACAATTCGGCAATATCTAGTGAATTTAAGTATATGTATATTACACTCAATTCAGCTATTGCACTTCGGGGTACATACCCAGTAGAACTCTTACACATGTGGACAAGGAAACATACATAAGGAAATATTTCTCCTTAAGAGAAAAATCATGGAAAGAACCCAAGTATCCATAAATAGGGAGGTAGATAAAGAGATTCATATGGTAGGGCATAATCTCAGGTTGGAATGCTATAAAGCAATTAGAAAGAATATAGATAAATCTCAAAAACATAATGCTACAAGAAGTAGAGTGAATTTTCTATATAGTATCTTTTATTGTATGGAAGTTGAAAGAATGCCAATATCCTTAGATTGCTTGCAAATGCATACCTATGATGTGTGTAAAATGCAATAGAGGAATACATACTTAAATGGATGACAGTTTGTTCTAGAGTTGGAGGAAGAACAATTGGAATATGAGTGTTGGTTAAAGATGAGTTGAGTAACATCCATAATATATCAGTAATATTTAATAACAATCTCTTTAGATAAAAAAATCTAGAAACAAATATGAAAAAATGTTAACCATTATTAATTCTGGGTTTTGGGTATATTATTGCATGTCATTCTTTATACATTAAATTCCTCAAAATATAAAAATAGTAGTTTCTCTAGATAAAATTTACTTTCAGTTTTGTATTAATTGAGCCCTATGAAATAACTGTCCTTGGCTAGTATAAATTACTCCCTCTCTTTCCTACATTACATATGTATTTTATGTGTACCTATTTTCCTATAGATAATAGATGTAAAAGAAAACCCCACAATATAGTAAATGTTAAGATATATTAATTTATAATTACTTGGGTGTGAACCATGCAGGAGAGAGAATAAGGAGAGATGAGAGATGAGAGACAAGAGACAAGAGCATGTGGAGGGGGGAGAGAGAGAGAGAGAAAGAGAGCACGCTAAATATAGAGCGAGACTTAAAAGAGCTGTTTCTTTCCCCTGGGTATGAAGTTTTTATGGAAAACAGAATTTTCTCCTTTCATTTTTTTCTTAATATCAAAGAAATTATTGAGAATTATGGACTCACTTACCACAGGAAATGATTGTGCTATATTTCTCTCCCACCAATTCAGGGTCTATTTATGCATTAAAAGTTATTTTGCAGAGATGGGCCCAGGAACCACAGATGGGAGATGACTCAGGAGAGTGGGATGGGCAAGAATTGCTGCATTTAAACTATGTGCTCACTCAGATCTCACTGTTCTCTGAGGTTGGAAAGAGTAAATAAGCTTCTTAAGGCACTAGCCCGGTGTCTATGAAGCAAGTTACTTTCACAAAGGTTTCCTCTGTCAGTATAAAGGACCAAAAGAGAGCTAAAGGTCAGCACAGCTAATATCCAACCTGACATTGCTAATAACACTAACTCTCTAGGCCCCTGGGCTCAGTTTCTCGCTATATAGTGAGAATTAGATGAATTGATATTCACGCTGCAACATACTCTCAAAGTGACAAGATTTTCATTTTGCTTCTGCTATTAATATACTATGAGGTCATAGCATTTAATAGATGTTTGATTAATCAAGCAAGCAATAGGTCTATAGAGAGAAGGAAAGATGTGGTACACACACGTGTGTATGTATCACTTGTAAAATGAGTGTAAAAATATCTGATATATCTTCTTTAGTAGACTGTTTTAACAACAAAAATAAGTAATGATTATTAAAATGCTAATGAACTATATTGAAAAATGAGAAATGTTGGCTTTCTAGGATAAAAATTGATCTACAGTAATACCCACCAATTGGAAATATTTCGAAAACATGAATACAGGTCTTATAAGTAAAAAATAGAATTTTATTTTTATCAGCATTTTCCCTTTAATTTTCTCTTCCATATATTCCTTATCAAGTATTGGAGAAAACTTTCTTTTCCATTTGATTTTTTGCCCTTTCACATGACTTTGAAAAGCTTCATATTTCTCATGATTTTCCATATCACTCGCCTTCCCCTTCCTCCCACACTTTCTTTTATTCTCCTGCTTCAACAATACATAAACTTAACTATAGGAGATATTGGGAATATTTTTCTTCTAATAGATTTCTTAGAATAAAAATGGCAATCTTCAGAACTCTAAAAACAAGATGTAATTCATGGCTAAAATCCTTTATAATAATATGAAAAAGTTTATTAGTGGTTCTTACAGCCTGCTTTTATGTAATTGTTTTTTCTTTTCCTTATCTCCTATCACAAATCAACTCTCAGGATTAGGTTGATAAGGTCATTGATGAGTAATATTTAAAAAATAAGTAAATATATATATAAATGTAGATACTCATTACAAGGCCTGACTACTGCTAATATTCACCGATAGCAGTAAGGATAATTCTGAGCTTATATTAATGCTCAGTCAAATAAATCATGAGTGACAAGCAACTTTTTTCATGAGCTTTGGCTAAACTGAAGTTCTTCTGACAGTGTTTGCATTTTTTCAAGATTGTAATAAATGATGTATTAGATTCCTACTAGCTGATGGAGAAGATATTTGGGAGTAAACTTTCTTAGGGACTTCTGGGTTCTGCCTATATCTTGTTCTAGTTTTCTTGCCATACAAATCTTTCTAAAAATAAATTGGTTTCCATTTATGTAAAATTAGACAACTAGTTAATTTAGTATATATTATTACTAGTGTTTTTATGTAAAAATAAAGATGGAAATCTCATACTTTTTAATCCCTGTATGATTTTTCTCCAAGTAAGCCAATTACGGGCCACTAACCATCATTATTTTATATTTTGGCACCTGCATCTTTGATATTTATGTTTGTCTTATAAATAGCTCTAGAAAAACACTGTGTTTTGTAGTCTGATAAATATACTATCTGAATGCTGCTCATCATTTTCTGTGCCAATGAAAGGAAAGGAGTTATGAGCAAAAACGGCTTTGGCATTTCATTTATTTACATAAATGAAAACCAATTAGCTTATTTTAGGAAAGATAGTTTCAAGGTGCAGCCATATGTCATTCACCTAACTGGAAAACCACTAGATTATAGAGGCACAAGTGTTCCTGTTCAATGAGGCCTTTCATGGCCACTTTGTCTAAAATAGCACCATGCAACCCTTCCTACCTGCCCTTCCTTGCACATGTCAGTGTCTAAGGAAGATGGCTATGCCCATATACCATTTCACTACTTAACAAATTATATTGAATTCACTTATTCTATTAATTGTTTGCCTACTTTGTGAGAATACAAGCTTTACATTAGCAGGACTCTGTCTTTTATTTACTCTTGTAGCCACAGTACCTAAGACATTACCAAGTCAGAAGAGGCTTTTGATCATTTTTCATTAAGTGACTCTCATTGATGTCATGAAAACAATAAGAGCTTGGCTCTAGGCAGAAAAACCCTGGATCTATTTCTCTACTTTTTGTTTATTCTCAAGATTCTGGCAAAAATAAGATAGTAACCAAAGCTACTTCCTCCAGGAGGAGCCCCAGGTATCTATTTCTTTTTTCCTTTTTCTTTTGTTTTCTTTTTGGTATATATATATTTTTTATTTCAGCATATTATGTGGGTACAAATGTTTAGGTTATGTATGTTGCCTTGCCCCTGCCCCCCGAGTCAGAGCTACTAGCATGTCCGCCCCCAGATGGTGCGCATCGCACTCATTATGCATCTATATACCCATACCCTCCTCCTCCCTCCCTTCTGCCCGATGCCCGATAAATGTTATTCCTATATGTGCACTTAGGTGTTGCTCAGTGAAACCAATTTGCTGGTGAGTACATGTGGTGCTTGTCTTTCCATTCTTGGGATACTTCACTTAGTAGAATGGGTTCCAGTTATATCCAAGATAATACAAGAGGTGCTAGATCACCATTGTTTTTTATGGCTGAGTAGAACTCCATGGTATACATGTACAACATTTTATTAATCCACTCATGTATTGATGGGCACTTGGGTTGTTTCCACATCTTTGCAATTGTGAATTGTGTTGATGTAAGCATTTGAGTGCAGATGTCTTTTTTATGGAATGTCTTTTGTTCCTTTGGTAGATGCCCAGTAATGGGATTGCTGGATCAAATGGTAGTTCTACTTGTAGTTCTTTGAGATATCTCCATATTACTTTCCACAGAGGTTGTACTAGTTTGCAGTCCCACCAGCAGTGTATGAGTGTTCCTATCTCTCCACATCCATGCCAACATTTATTGTTTTGGGGCTTTTGGATAAAAGCCATCCTCACTGGAGATAAGTGATATCTCATTGTAGTTTGATTTGCATTTCCCTAATAATTAAAGATGTTGAGCATTTTTTCATATGTTTGTTGGCCATTAGAGAATCACTTTTTAATCCAGAGGAAATTATTCAATTTTTTTTAATACTAAGACATTTTCCCCATGCAATTTACTTCTTTTTACCAGCTTCGCAAATTCCTCAAAATTCTCCTATACCTGAGGCTTTTGAAAAATAAGGACCAAAAAGTATATTGACTTCTTCTACTCACTACTTATCCCTTACCTCCCTGAGGCAACTAGGACGCAATGAAACCTGCTTGATAGGAAACAAGGGGAAAAGAGAAACAGAAACAGGGAGGAACATTTCTCACATATTGGCCCAATCTGACTTGATATGGGTATGTATAACCCAGTTCTGCTGATTCTTCCCCCTCAATACAGGTAGAAGATCATGTATTTCCATACAAATAAAAAGCTCTCAACAAAGATCAGGAGACTAAAATTGAAGAACACAAAATGAATAAACATGGAAAGGATATCTGCGGTTAAAAATGAACATTTCAGCCAGGCGCAGTGACTCACGCCTGTCATCCTAGCACTCTGGGAGGCCCAGGCAGGAAGATCACTTGAGCGCAGGAGTTCGAGACCAGCCTGAGCAAGAGTGAGACCCCGTCTGTACTAAAAATAGAAAAATTAGCCGGGGGTGGTGGCATGCATCTGTAGTCCCAGCTACTCAGGAGGCTGAGGCAGGAGGATTGCTTGAGCCTGGGAGTTTGAGGTTGCTGTGAGTTAGGCTGATGCCATGGCACTCTAGCCTTTGCAACAGAGTGAGACTCGTCTCAAAATAAATAAATAAATAAGAATATCTCTGTTCCCCAAATTACAAAGACAAATAAGCTTAAAAATAGAAACATGACACTTTAAAGAGCAAGTCTTATTTATCCAAAGGAGACAAAGGCTCAAAAGGAAGAACTAATAGGAGATCTACCGGTATAGCATAGCAGAGACCAGATACTATTGGTCTCTCTTATTGCTGTGTCATTTTTTAATGTTTTTGGAATAGTAGCCTAAAATGAGTGGTGGCATTGCCCGTCCTTTCATTGTGACATTGCCCTACCTTTATTTTATTTTTTTCCAGAGTATTATGAGGATACAAATGCTTTGGTTACATAAATTATCTTTGCATGGCCCAACAAATGTGCCTATCCCCAAAACAGGGTGTACCATATCTGTTAGGTGTGGATTTACCCATCTGGTCCTCCCTAATCCCACCTGTCTGGCACACTATAAATATTACTTCCCATATATGCACATTAGTGTGATCAATTAGTACCAATTTAACAGTGAGTACATGTGGTGTTTGTTTTTCTATTCTTGTGATACTTCACTTAGAAGAATGGGCTCCAGCTCCATTCAGGATAATATAATAGGCAGTTCATCATTTTTTTATGCCTAAGTAATGCTCCATGGCATACATATACCACATTTTATTAATCCACTCATGTGTTAATGGATACTTGCATTGTTTTCACATCTTTGCAATTGTGAATTGTGCTACTGTAAACATTCGAGTGCAGGTGTCTTTCTTATAGAATGTCTTTTTCCTTTGGGTAGATACCAAGTAGTGGGATTGCTGGATTAAATGTTATCTCTACTTTTAGTTCTTTGAAGTATCTGCATACTACTTTCTACAGAGGTTGTACTAGTTTTCAGTCCCACCAGCAGTGTATGAGTGTTCCTATCTCTTCACATCCACACCAACATTTGTTGTTTTGGGACTTTTTGATAACTCACTGGAGTTAAGTAATATTTCATTACGGTTTTGATTTGCACTTCCCATTTGATTAGAGATGTTGAGCATGTTTTCATATGTTTCTTGGCCATTAGTCTATCTCCTTTTGAAAAGTTTCTGTTCATTTTTTTTTGATGACTTTTTCATGGGGTTGTTTGATTTTTTTTTCCTTGCTGATTTTCCTGAACTCTGTATAGATTATAGTTATCAGCCCTTTGTTGGATGTTTAGCATGCAAATATTTTCTCCCATTCTTTAGGTTGTCTATTTGCTCTAGTGATCATTTCTTTGGCTGTGCAGAAGATTTTTAATTTGATCAGATACCATTTATTTATTTTTGTTGTTGCTGTGATTGCTTTTTGGATCTTCTTCATAAATTCTTTGCCTAGGCCAATATTTATAAGAGTTTTTCCAACATACTCTTCTAGGATTCTTCCTTAGGTTTAGGTCTATTCTTGATCATGAGTTGATTTTTGTGAGAGGTGAGAAGACTCCATATGCCTAAAGCAACCTTAAGCAAAGTAAACAAATTGGGAGGCATCAATTTACCAGACTTCAGGCTATACTACAAGCCTATAATAACCAAAACAGCATGGTATTGGCATAAGAACCCAAACATAGTCCGGTGGAACAGAACTGAGAACTCAGATATTAAACCATCATCATATAGTCATCTGATCTTTGACAAAGCAGACAAATGCACACACTGAGGAAAAGAATCTCTACTCAATAAATGGTGCTGGGAAAACTGGATAGCCATATGTAGAAGAGTGAAACAGGATCCTCACCTCTTACCTCTCAGAAAAATTAACTCAAGATGTTGATTCTTAATACCTCTATTCTCATCACTGCTTTTCACTTCACTGCCACTGTGTTGGTTCAGGACTATATCTCCTCTTATCTGAAATACTACAGAATCCACCTAGCCCAGCCTCCTTGGTCAAACTTCTTCACTGTTATCAGAGCCAGTTTTCTAACACAAAAATCCAATCTCAGTGTGTCACTAGCCTGCCTGAAATGGTTCAACACTGCTTGGCTGCTTTCAGGAGTAAATTCAATCTCCTTAGCATGACACATGAGATTCTTTGTGATTCAGTCCTTACCTTGTCCAGCCTCATCTCTGGCTAATCCTCAGCATATATTCTACCCCAAACCATCACTGACTAGAATATGCCCTGCTATTCCAAGTCTTCTTGCCTTTATCTATGCGGTTCCCTCTTCCTGCAACTCTTTCCCTCCAATCTTCTGATATTGAACTACCTTGTTCTTTCAGACTCTCCTCTGGGATCACTCTCCTGGGGAATTCTTCCTTCATGTCCCCTCATCTGTGATTGGGAATCTCTTTTCTGAGTGCCTAGAGGATTCCATGCAAACCCTGTTGCTATTATATTATAGAATCATTAGTTTGCTAATCTCTCTTTTCTCCAGCAGGCTGCCAGCTCCTTGAGATCAGGAATTCTCTTTCATTCCTGAATCCCCAGGACCCAGCACAGTGATCTACAAATAGTTAATGTTCAATAAACTATTCTTGAATTAATATGTAATCATACAAATTACACTATTAAGATAAGGTTAATTTCTATATTATACATCTAGCACACTGGATATGTCAAGCAAATTAGAATAATGATAATAAGTTTTGCTGATCAATTCTAAACTCACTAGGTTGACATTTTGATTTTTTTTCTAAGAACATTGCTCTTATATTAGCCTAAATATCTAGAGTTCTTGATTCATCTTTGATGGCAGTAACAAGGTTCTATATATTAGAAAAGCAAAGCAGAATAAATGAAGCAAATGTAGGCATAACTCATATGTTACATTATACCTTAGTATAATCTTCTTCTTTTGGGGGAAGCTGATTGAAAGTTAAATGGATATAGACATTTAAATTACACCAAAAGGAAGTCAACAGATTGCAGACTTATTCCCATATCAGACTATCTTCCATTTCACTGTATTAGTTGTCACTACATAACACTTTTCAGCGGGCCATTGTGTCCTATATATTTTACTAGATATAATATTGTGTATTTATATAATTACAGGATGATCACTATTTGGTTATTTTTTTCAGATAACATATTAAGCTAAACAAGGAAATTCAAATTAAGATGTTGACATTATCTAAATGAATACAGTATTTAATATTATAAAAATTAATTGGACCCTTTTCACACTTTTTTATCCTTTTGTTCATTTAAGCCCTTAATTTTGTTATCATTGGATTAGCTGTCAGATATTCCTAATTAAAGTTATCTCTAAGTATAGTGCAAGTAGAATTTTTCAATTTTGGTATAATGAAAAGGATATGGTTTATATTGTACATATCTCAGTTCCCTTTTAAGTGTACACAGCAAATATTCAGCATATTGGGGGTCAGAAAACATCTGCCATTAGACAGAGGCTGACACCTGTGTGTAATTATCTAGTGTGATTAATGAAGAAGGAGATCAAAGTTTCATGCAATTTTAATTTTACGCTCTAGGCTTGATGTGGAAAGGATTTGCACGGGGTAATAAAGGAATATAGGTTCATTCTAATAAGCATGACAAATGAATTTTTTAAATGAGTCTGACTCATTAGCTAGACATATATAAACCTATGTGACCCTTAGTGCTCTGGCAGAATTTGGGGATAATCTTAATGCCTAATTACTGGTTGTGTGATGATATTTCAACAAATTAGTGCCTTTATGAAAGGCAAACACACATAGAAGTATTCATGCTGAGGTATGACAAAAACAAAATGCTTATAAGGAAAGGATCTTGACTGCAAAAGCAAAATCATATTAACAGCAATTTTCCACAAGGCTACATTTTTAACATCTACTGTGGACCTCTGTAGACACTTTGACAAGAATGACATTTTGGCAGAATTAACAAACCAGAAAAAGAATGTGTGCTGTAGCCCTGACATGGGGGCTATTGAAATAAAAACACAGACAACACTGGATGCTGTGTTCGGCTACAACATGCATTTCTGAGACGTTGCTGATTCAACTTGATGTCAATGTCTGTATTATAATAAGCTGCCCTGGTGCCTCCAGAAAGTAGTATGAAAGTCCAGTACCTTAAATTAAGATAGAGTATTTGTTTTCTTTTAAGTAAGACCCAAAGCATAACACAGTGTAAAGAAAAAGAGAAAAAACAAATAAAATATCGAGTTTCATAGACTATGGAATTTAGAGCAAATAGAAAGCAACTTCTCCTGGAATTTTTTTCTGAGGCTGGATAGTTGGCACTTTCTAAAAAATAAGTTTCTTATTTTTAGGAAACTCATTTTTTAAAAAGTTGTTGGAGTAAAATCGTTATGGAACCAGAATCTCCGTGATCAATAAGTTCTCAACATGTTCCAGATCACACTTGACAAAAGTCATTGTTTTTCAGGGTTTTTTTCCAGCAACATGAGTAGGGTACTTATACTGTGATAGTGCTGAAGGAATACAAATTGAACCCTAGACCTCATCTTCAAGGAGTTCAAAAACTGGTCAGGGAAGTAGAAGTGCAAACCACTATAAGGCAGAGCAATCATGCACACGTGCTATAGGACAGGAACAAGCTAAGCGCTGTGAGAATCCAGGAGCACAAAGGAATTAGCAATTCCTGAGCTTGGCAGAAAGAAAGTCTTAGGAAGAATGTGCATTCATTCACTCATTCATCAAACATTTATTAAACTTAAATAATGAGCCAGGCCTATATTAGGCACTGACTATATATAAATGAATAAAATACAGTTCCTGCCCTTTGAGATCTCACCATCTTTACTTGTATTATAACAATGAATACATTTCCTTGGCTTTAGGTAGAATGTAATGTCTAGTCAGGATCACAGATTTCATGGAGTTTATAATCTGAAAGGATATATTGACAAGTAAAGGGATAATCATGATACTATGAGATAATAAAAATAGCTAACCAACATTTATGTGTTTAAATGAATTAATCCATTTAATTCCCATAATTACCACCTGAGATAAGCACTATTTCAGAAAGGGTGAAATAAGTAGAGAGTATATACCCTATCCAAAATCAAATATCCAGGAAATGACAGAGCTAAAAATTGAACCCAGGCAATCTGATGGGCTTATGCTTTAGCCAAGATGCCCATCACCTGTCCAAGTTCTGTGATGGCTGAAGGGCAGTGCTCAGAGATGACAACTAATTAGAAGTGGAAGGAGTGACAAAAATTACCTGGAAAAATGATATCCACATTGGCATTCATTAATAACACAGAGAAAATGCTTTCTGAAAGGTGGGCATGGGAAGCTAGTACAGGATCCCTTGTATTTGAACCAAGACTAAGAAGGATGAATATATTTGGACTTGGAGGAAAGAGAATGACATTCCAAGCTAAAAGAACGTCACAGGTAAAGGCAGAGAAGCTGGCTTGACTATTTTCTGCCCTTTAGTAAAGCTCTTACGTTTGCTACACAAATGGAAAATAACAGAAATTGATTATCTTATGTAAATTTTTTACAAAGCCCTGGGAAGGCAACTCTTTCTAAAGGAGATTGAAAGCTATACAGATAGTATTTGACTTTTACACACCTCAATTTGCTCATCAAGCTTCAAAATTACTAAGAGCCTAAGGACCATTGATTGTAATATTTTTCCACTGCAGTAGCGTCCAGGCACAAAAAGAATATCTTTAAAAATTCTTCTAAGATGTAGACAAAATAATAATAGCTAATATTTATTACTCATTAATTCTGTATCTGGTTTGGTGCTATGCACATGACATGAATTATGTCAGAAGTGAGATATGTACTTTCATTTTCCACTTTTTCACAAATGAAGGAACTAAAATGTAGATTAAGCCATTTTCCCAAAGCCACAGAGATGAAAGAGCTAGAGTGGAGATTAGATCAGATATGAGCCCACAGGCTAAACCATTATACTATATGTAGCTAAGTGCCACGCAAGGGTTTTGACTAAACCTTAATGATGATCCTGATGAGTAGAAACTGCCTTATTTGTTTGTTTGATTGTTTATTTGGAAATAGTTTAGTGAAGAGGAAAGAGAAGGAAGAGACCTTGATTTGAGTCCCATTCTATGACTTTCCACGCTTGGGCAACTATTTCACCTCTCTGAGCCTCTGCATCTCATCTTTATTTATTTATTTTTATTATTATTTCAAAATATTACAGGGGTAGAAATGTTTTTGGTTACATGGATTGCTTTTGTTATTCTTGAGTCAGAGTTATAAATGTACCCATCACTCAGATAGTGTTGATTGTACTGTTAGGTAGGTTTTCACCTGTCCCCAATTCCCCTAACCCCCTGCTTGATTTCCACTGAGCTTTACTTTCCTCTGTGCACATGTGTGTTCATTGGTTAGTTCCAATTAAATAGCGAGTACATGTGGTGTGTGTTTTTCCATTTTTCCAGGTCTGGTCTTGATAAATTCCTTCAGTATTTGCCTGTCTGTAAAAGTCTCTATTTCTGCTTCATATATGAATCTTAGTTTTGCAGGATACAAAATTCTAGGCTGGCAGTTGTTCTGTTTAAAAAGACTGAAGATGGGACCCTAATCCCTTCTGGCTTTTAAGGTCTCAGTTAGAAGTCTTCAGTTAGCCTGATGGGCTTTCCTTTGTAAGTTACTTGATGTTTTCACCTGACGGCTCCCAGGAGTTCTTTCTTCATGTTGACTTTGGCCAGTCTGATGACTATGTGTTGTGGTGGTTGCCTCTGTGCAATGAATCTTCCAGGTGTTCATTGAGCTGCTTGCATCTGGATGGCTAAATCTCTAGCAAGATCAGGGAAATTTTCCTCAATTATTCCCTCAAATAGGTTTTCCAGTCCTTGTGCATATTCTTCTTCAACCTCAGGGATGCTTATGATGATTATGTTTGGCCGTTTTACATAATCTCATATTTCTTATAGGGTTTGTTCATGCCCCTTAATTCTCTGTTCTTTATTTTTGACTGATTTAATTGGAAAGACTTGTCTTCAAGCTCTGGGATTCTTTCTTCTGCCCAGTCTAGTCTATTAAAACTTTCTATTGTGTTTTGTATTTCCTTAAATGAATTTTTCATTTCCAGAAGCTCTATCTATTTTTTTTAATATGTTTGTCTCTTTAGTGAATTTTTTGTTCATTTCCTGAATTGTTTTTCTAGTTTCTTTGAGTTGGTTTTCCATTTTCTCTTTGATTTCATTGAGCTTACAATCCATACTTGGGGATTGGATTAAAGATGGCGGATGAGAAAAGCCGCCAGCCAGAGTGTCTCCACAAAAAAAGACAGATTTTAGAAGAAAGCGGAAGAAATAAGCAAGCAGACAAGCATACATCGGACGAGGGTCAGAAGGAGGGATACCTGAGCATACAAGAGACTCCACGGGAGGAGGTTGTGGAGGAGAACTGAAAGGAGAAAGCCCACGAGAAGCTCGGAGACCAGCGACAAGGGTAGGTGGAGCAGCTAACTTTCCCCTCCCTTGCATCTCAGACTGCTAGTGGGCTCCTGGGTAGTTGGAGAGATCTGCTAACACCAGCCCAGAGACGGCTGCTGCTGGCAAGCAGTGAGCCTCTTGTGGGCACGGCACCAGGCTCCCAGCTCCCCCAGGACACCTCCCAGCCCACAGACTCAAGCCGATCGGCAGGCGCCATATTGCCTCCTTCTCCCCTCCCCCTTCCCTACCCGCGGCTGCCGAGAGAGACAATTTAGCCACCACCTGGAGGCATCTCAAGGGAACAGGACCTTCCCATTTGGGGCCCTAAAGCAGACTGAGGGGTACTCAGACTGTGAGCTCCCTATCCGCTAGCCCTCCCAGGCACTGCTGGCCTGGTGACTCCAGGAAAACAGGGCAGATCCCGAGGCTGAGAGACATCGACCCAGCTTGGGCACCCTGTGGGTGACTTAGGACCGACATGCCACTTCCTGGCGGGGTCACGGTTTGAACTCCGAGATCCAGGAATCAGACCTGCAGACCAGACCCAGTGCACCCAGGTCTTCCATTGCCCTGGGGCAGAGAAGGGACATTTGTGAACGTGCCTACTTGGTGTGTGTGCCTTCGGGGGCAAATCAGGCTGCTTGAGAGGGAACTCTCCTTGCAGGGGAGGGCCGTGTCCCCAGCCTAGGCTGCTATCTGGGGCAGAGAGCCTCCCGGCCTGCATCACAGCCAGGGGAGACCCGCTGGCGTGGCGTCCTGCCTGCTGGCAGAGGCCCAGAAGAAGCTGCGGAGCCGGAGAGGGTGGAAAGAAGTGAGACTTGCTCCAGACTGCAGGTCTCAGCCCCACCCCCACACGCAGACTTTGTGGCTGAGTGGGGCCATTTCAGCCCCTCCCTGACAGCTTTGCCCAGAAGCAAAGAAAAGCCTTTTGACCCCTGCTAACAGCAACTGTGGTGCCTGAGGGCAGGCTTACCCAACGCAGCTCCACCCAGACTCACTCCCAGACCCGCCCCACTGAGGTGGAGAATAAGGACACACCTGGAAATCCCAGGGCACCACCACCACGTGCGGCACTAGAGTGCCTCTCCAGAGGAACCAGAGCTGGTTACAGGACCCAAAAACAACACTCTAGTCTGCTCCTCCCAGCAAGTGCCATCTACTGACAGGGAGGTCATTCTGCACACCCTTTTACCACATCGACTGACTCATTACAGGGTGTGATCGAATCTCACCCACAACCACCACCTACTGGCTCAGAGACTAAACAGGGTGTGTCATTATCCAAATGAAAATCTAAAAGCAAGAAGCA
>CAUYRT010002790.1:0-18462 GCA_963574885.1 Lepilemur ruficaudatus | reverse complement strand
TTATTAGTAAATTTACCAAGTTGTACAGCTATTCACATAAATCAGTTTTAGAGGATTTCCCACCCCCCATTGAGACCCCTAATACCCATCCCCAAATACACTTCAAGCATGCCCCTCCCCTTCACAGTGCTCACCACATCCCCCGGATGTGGGTCCACCCCCACCCCCACTTTCCTCATTCTTGAAGCAGAAGATACCTAGTTCCACCTGGTCACCCATGTGAAGCACATTGCATGGCATATTCTTGCTTTGCGTGTTTTTGCCATTCCTCTTTTAGTGGCCCTCCCGCCTTTCCCTGCTGCAGGCCTCTCTGGGTGCATTAGTCTGCCGTCGTGTCGGGTCATAGTTGATCTGTGCTTTTAGACATTTTCATGCCTGTGGTTCTTAGACTCTTGACTGACATAAGTCAGTCACATCAGGAGAGTTATTTAGCCCTGGGGTTTGCAGACAGGACTAGGAGGGAGAGTTGACCCGACTTTTCCCTTCTTGGCTGCTTGCCCTCTTCCAGGCCTGTCCCTGATTGGGTCTGCAGCATTTTGCTTGGGTTTGTGGGAGCCAAACCACCTCCTTTCCCACCTAACCAAAGGGGTGAAGACTGATGACTTGGCATTTTACCTGGCCTAGGTGGTAATGGGCTCTGAACCCTATGTGAGCGAAGAGAAAGAATTTAAGGACAAAATTTATTTTTAGAAGGTTATCAGAAGGAAAACAGACACAGAATTCTCATCAGCAAAGCTAAAATGCCAAAAGGAGAAAGAAGTGGTTAGCATTGCCCCACTGTGTGTCCTGCTGTGGAGGAGGAGGCAGCAGCAGAACCCAGGCTGCGCCTTCAGCCCTCTGCTTGGAAATGTCCTCAGCTAAGTGTCCAGTTTCAGTTTTTACAAGTTCTGCTTTCCACATAACTGCAGGACACGATTTGGCCGAGCTTTCTACCACTGTGTTACAAGGACCCACTCTCCTCCAGTTTGTAATAACATGCTCTTGCCATCCTTCCAAGTCCTCCCCGGCAGCGCCGTTAATGTCCATGTTTCTGCTAACAGTCCGTTCACGACGAGTTAGGAATTCTCTGAGATAATGTGATCTTTCTACCATGCTCCTCACTTCCTTCTGAGACCTCGTTAGCAGCCTTTAACACTCGTATTTCTATTTAATACTGACGGTGTTCAAGGAAGTCTAGGCTTTTCCTGTCCTGTTCCTCAGAATTCTTCCATCCTTCTACACTCACAGCCTGATTCCAAAGCTGCTAACACATTTTTATATATTTGTTACAGCAGCATCCCACTTCCAGGTGCTGGAAATTAGTTTAATTAGAAAACTATTAACTTTCTATGGCTGCCAAACAAATCACCACACAATTATTGGTATAAACAACACAGATTTATTATCTCACCCTTCTGTAGGTCAGAAGTCTTGGACAAGTCTCACCATGCTAAAATCAAGGTGCCACCAGGGCTGTGCTTCTGGAGGCTCTGGGGACAGTCTGTTTCCTGCCTGCTCAGTTGGTGGCAGAATCTAGCTGCTCCTCAGTCATCTGTCCCGTATATCTGCGGGGGCCCGTTGTGAAAGCCGCTCCTTTTTCTTTCCCTTTGTCTTTCATTTCCACCTACCCCGGTAGAAACAGAAGGATGTATTTTATTTTCTGCTTTATTCATTTATTACAATCATGCATGTTCAGAACTGGGCAGGTCGTTGAGGTTACCCTGCCTGACACCCGTTTCACATGGGGATCCTGTGGGCCTTTGCAGTGAAGAAACTGGCCTGCGGTTGCGTGGCTGGTTGTTGGGAAAGAGGGTCAGCACCCAGGCCTCCACGTCCTGCGCTGTTCCAGGGACAGAGTTAAATATGTTTAAATCGCAGAGGATTATCCTTCTGTCAAAAATCAAACACTACTCTTAAGTTTGTCTGGTTAAGTGTGAGTCTTAGTTTTTTTCTTTAAGTCAACGTTTTAATGTTTTTCATGGAAAAAAATCTTTATCTTAAGAGCATGTGATTTTTTTTGCTTTAAGTTAATCATAATATTAAGTGTTTGATATTTGAATGCAATTTATGTAAGCAAGTAATGATCCTATGAGGCTTATTTAATAGCAAGAGGCTACATGTTATTACTTTTTTACCAGACAAGAAATAATATATGTGAGGATTGGTTCAGAGATATTTTAGTCACTGCTGGTTATTGGTCCAAAAACTTCATCCAGTATTCCCAAAGCAGCTTTCAGATCTTCCCAAAGCTTTGGGAGTGATGACTTGGAGTTGTAATTCTGTGGATTCTATGTGGATAACTGTCAGTATCTGTCAGACTTCTTCCACGAGGTGGCAGAGCTGGGGTTTCCTTTTAAATTCTTAAAGGTGGGATCTGAAGAGTTGGGGGAATTGGGGAATTGGATGCTTAGAAAGTTGTTCTGCTTCTGTTTGCTTCATGAATTTCTCTCTCTTTTATCCTAAGGTTCTTAGGGACACACAGTACTGAGTGTTGCTGCTTTGAATCCATGCACCAGGAAATCATGGCTTTAAGAAACACCTGCTTGCGTGTATCCTTTACATCACTGGAACTCTTTTCTCCTGTTATTTTTTGTGTTCAATTCTTTGAGTTTGCCTTCTTTAGATCCCTGCTAGAGGTTTCAGGATCTGGAAAATAACTGGTCAGCATATGCCACACACTGGAAAGCTTGGAAGATTTAAAAGAAAAAAAAGTGACAAAGGCATGTTTGCCAGTCCTAGCAAACAGTGCTAAAGGTTAATCACAGGCCACGAGGTTGGCCACCTCGAAGTTGGGAAACTGAGCGAGAGCCTTTCTCTTGTGAGAAGGGGCGTTCAGAGCAGCTGAGCTTGTCATGGTCTTGAGTCTCAGGTGATTTCTTTTGTATGTTTTATTTTTGGCAGCTCTTTTAGTGGCACGGTTTTCCGAGTGACCTTCTTGATGCTGGCTGTTTCCCTCACTGTTCCCCTGCTTGGAGCCATGATGCTGCTGGATTCTCCTATAGATCCACAGCCTCTCAGGTGAGCTGCCCCGGCAGTCCTTGGGAGGGGTCGCTTGACGAAATGGAATAGGCTTACATAATTTCTAGGGAGAGGAGCGTGATTAAATCAGTATGCTCTGAAAGGTTAGTTATGAGACACAGAGCTTTGTGATTTCTTTAGTGCCTGAGTTTTTGTGTTGCCTTAGATGTTACTCAGACTTTATGCATGATGTTGTCCCTGTCATTGTTTCAAAAACTGTACAAACTGGCTGAGCGTGGTGGCTCATGCCTATAATCCTAGCACTTTGGGAGGCTGAGGGAGGAGGATCATTTGAGCTCAGGAGTTCAAGACCAGCCTGAGCAAGAATGAGACCAAAAATACTAAAAATGTGTATGTCTACTGAAAATTTAAAAAAAATTAGCCAGGCATGGTGGTGTGGGCCTGTAGTCCCAGCTACTCAGGAGGCTGAAGCAGGAGGATCGCTTGAGCCCAGGAGTTTGAAGTTGCAGTGAGGTATGATCATGCCCCTGCACTCTGGCTGGGGCAATGGAGCGAGACTCTGTCACAAAAAAAAAAAAAAACCCAAAATAAAATAAAGAAACTAAAAACTGCACAAACCAAAAACAAAAATACAAAACAAGAGAAGCTTACGTATTAGAGATTGTTAACCTTAATTCATTTCAATTGGCAAAAGCATGCACAGATGGAGGTTAAGTTTAAGTTACCTGGTTTAAATTTTCTAAGCAACTGACTTAAAAAAATTCTATAATTACTATTTTTGCTAAGTTACCTTTCACTGGTAGAGAGCTTTAAGTAATGCAGTCCATTTTAACTTGAAAAAAGTAGTATATACCTAGGGGCCCCATGAAATATATTCATGTTTGCAATTATAGTAATATAGAGCCAGGTTTCTGTTGGTGTGATGACTTATGACTTCATTGTTAAGCTGACTGCAGGAGGGTTGTGCAGTCTGCCTTAGCAAGTTCCCGCTTGCCGTTGAAACTGCTGATGGGAGTGAAGCTGTCGGAAGTTTATTTTAAGTGAGTTAATCCATGTAAGGCCTTAAAAACTTCAGATAAGAACCATGTCTAATTAGAATGAATACAACATATGCAACTGAATAATGTGTTGATGTTTTATAAAAAATTAAGACTTTATATTGGATTCAGTTCACTAAAGATGTATTCAGCACCTAGTATGCATAAGGCAGGTATGCAGCTGGTTACAAAGATATAAGAGGACACAGTTCTGACCTTAGGTGGACATTTGTATACAAAAGTCACCTTTTTGTTGTTGGATTAGAATTAGTAAAGGCATAACGTACTGTAAAAACATGCTTAGTACACGTAAACTTGAGAATGGGTGAGGCCTGGGAACTCTAGTCAGTTGTAAGAGCTTTGGCCTTGTAATTCCTGGTGTGCCAGAGGGTCCTCAAATGTGTCTTCCTGCCTGAGCTAGGCCTGAGGACATCCTGGGGGAGGGACCTCTCTCTTGCCAACCCTTCTCAACATGGATAAGGATGTCTCCGTCCACTCCACGTAGAAACTGACCTGGGCACTCTTGGACAATCTAGATGGCAACAGCGAGAGAGAGAGATGGCGCCCACAGCTGGGGATCAGAAGCTGGGATTGGGGGCCAGCCCGGGGAAGGGGGGGAAATGGAAAGCGGTGAAGATTGGGCCTTGAGTTGGAGAGGGGGGTAGAGCTTCAGTGGGTAGAAACCTTTGATCTCAGGAAAGGCGAGTTTATGTGTGGGAAGAGGGGTGTGTAGCCCTGGCCAGACGCTGAAAGGAAGCATGGCCCACTGAGGCACTGAGGTCACACAAAGTGAGGTCTGTCTGTGGAGCAGATGAGCCTGAGGAGGAAGGAAGGAGAGACACAACGAAGCCATCGTGGCCACCAGGGGTCTCTCTCATGGGCTCCACTTTGGGAATGACACGCTCAAAAATAGGAAAATGGGCCCCAAAACGCAGAGCGAAAGCAGACGCCTGGCAGTCTACAGTGATAAGCGTGTCTCACACGCGCAGGCAGCCAGGACCCAGGACCCAGCCCCGAAGCCCTGACTCGGCAGCCGCCTTCCCAGTCCACAGCCCATGGCCACTCTGGGAGTGGGAGGATGTGGTTTCCATCCAGAAAGGAACAAGAGAGATTATTTTTCTTAGAAGAGTATGGATGTTTCTGGTCATTTTTAAGAACATTATTTATCAGTTAAAGTAAACAATACAGTAGTATTTTGGAGAATGGATTTTGTCTCTGTAATTTTAAAGTCTGACAAGAAGAGTAACTCTGCTAGCAGTTGAGTGTTGTTACAGTACTGTCAGAAGTACACATTTTACTACCAGGGCAGAACAGTAAAACTCTAAGATAACAAATAAAAAATAGCAGCCACCTTTATGGGTGGTCAGGGAGATCATGAGCAAATAGTACGGTAAATGACACTGAGGCTGGAGCCACGGGAGTCTGAGAGGAACAAGAGAAACAGCATCCTCCGTGCCCTGACCTCCTGTGGTAGGGAGAGAGACGTGGAGCCTCGGAGAGCTGGTTCTCCAAAGTGCTCAGGAAATCCTTTGTGCAGTCCAGAACATTTCTGAGCCCACAAGCGGTTCACTTCACTGTGATTGAGAATCAGTGAATTGACGCAGGAGTTCGTGCATCTATGCCAGCCACCCGTGACCAGCTGACACCCTGTCATTCTGCTCATGTCTCACCACTTTGTCAAATGCATGCTGAGAGGCACTGTCTTCTTCCTGTGGAAATGAGGGCGTTTCATACGGCATGTCTATGACAGTCCTCTAATCTTCCAGAAAGGAAAAGGAAGGCAGCTTTGTGGGACAGGGTTTTGGCAAAGCCCTGCCACCTTCCTGGTGACCTTTCTCCCTAAATACTGAAACCAACTGCATGATAACCCAGACTGGAAAATCTGCCACCCCTCTGTCCTGCCACATTCCTGGTCTGTCCTCTGATTTCTCAGAGACTCAAGTGTGGCCCCAGCTCCCACAGGAGGTCGTTTAACACCCTGCAGGTAGGCTTCTGAATGTACTTCCACCAGCTGAACGCCCCTCCTGCCCCGCCTGCTGGCCTGAGCCTGTTTACCATCGTGACCCCACACTGCCCAGCTTCTAGAGATGACCGAGGCAGAGCAGAAGTCAGTAGCTCTGCTTTTGTGAGTACAGCACCTCTTGCCCTAGACAGGGGGCTGCCTCTTGATCTTTTTGCTCTGAACAGAGCTTTAAAGAAGACCTTTTTACCATTGTTAGTAGCATTTTCCCCAAACCTCATTCCTATTCTTGGACTCTTTGCCTTGCTAGAGAGCAGGGTGGGCAGGGTATTGGCAGGTACTACCCCTCCCTCTCTTCTCCCCTGGCAGTGTTCACTGGGAGCCTTCTGTGTGCCAGGTTGGGTACCAAGTGCTTGGGATACAGCAAAGAAAAATACAGAAGTCTCTGATCTCCCAAGTGTGTGTTCCAGTGGGGATAGACAGTCAATAGACATAACCGAAGTAAATTATATAGTACGTGAGAAGCTGGTGAGTGCTGTGAAGAACATAGAGCAGGCCGAGGGACTGGGTTTGGGGAAGGTGTCCTATGTTCAGTTGGGTGGCCAGAACAGGCCTCCTAAGGAGGTGAGGGTGGAGCAAAGAGGACTCTTGAGGGGGTTGTGCTCCAGGTGGAGCAGAGAGCCAGTGAGAAAGACCTGAGATGGGCCCAGACCCAGCAGGGAGGGGCTGGTGTAGGCGTGCCAAGGGCAGGAGTTGGAGAGGTGGTGGGACTGGACTGTGCGAGGCCAGGAGGCCAGTGTAGGGAGTTTGGCTCCAGGTGAGATGGGGCTGCTGCCGGGCTCTGAGCTGACGAAGGCCCTAGTTTGACTTGGGCAGCTGGGTTGAGAATAGACTGAAGGGGACAAGGGAGGAAACGGGAGAGAAGATGGTGGCCTGGGCCAGGGTGGTAGAGAGGACATGGCGAGAAGGGGATCGTTCAGTGACATCTGTCATTTAAAAGTGGCCTCAGCAGAATTTGCCGCTGGGCTGGGAGACATGACGTGTTTGCACATGGATGGGAAAGACGAGAAGGGAGGGGAGAGTTACTGGAGCCAAGGCTGTGGGATGGGGAGGGCCCACAGCCCAGAGGGGGTCCTCAGGGAGAGCGTCGGGGGGCAGGTGTGCCTGTACTGGACCACGGGGTGGTGGCTGTGGTACCAGGACAGTCTCCCCTTGTTCCTTCCATCTTCTCTGAAGCAGGAGGCCAGGCCGTCAGGTGTGAAATGTGGGCTCTAGCTGGCTGTGTGAGTCACGGGGTGAAGGGGCCAAACTGTCCTGAGGCCCTGGACAGTGGCAAGGATCTGGGGTGGTGAGGGGTGCTCTCAGGTGACAGGGCTACCGAAGGCTCTGTGTTAGCCACCTTTATATTTCATATTTGTTTTATACTTTGACCTTCTCTGATATCTTAGAACAGTGTTTTCTTAACCTTTGTCTTTCTGGCAACTGAGGATGTTTTTGGAATATGCCCTGTAAAAAAGAACAGGGAGTTATGCATGTAGTTGGTCCGCAGTAAGCATTTTCTTTGTGTATATTTTTATAGATAAATCCCTGTAATTGCATTATTTTGCAGCTTCAAAGAACCCCCCCTGTTGCATGGTGTTCTGCATCCAAATACGAAGTTGCGACAGGCAGAGAGGCTATTTGAAAATCAGCTTATTGGGCCGGAGTCCATAGCACACATTGGGGGTAAGTAAACCCCTAGGGCTGTGCTGTCGGAGTTGGGGGCCTTCAGGCTGTCTGTTGCTGGAGGGGGCCGGGGAGCAGCTGCCAGGGGGTGGTCCTGCAGGTCCTTAGCGGTGTCTTCTCCCAGACATCCCATGGAAGTGGCCCAGCAGGAATGCTTCTTTCCACTGGTGTCGTCTGTCTGAGTTGGACCATTTTCGTACTGGGTAATTTTGAGTTCATCTCTTCGAGCTCTGTGGAGCACTTATTGTGCTCAAAGTGTTGTGAAGGGAAAAAGGCAAAATGCAGACGCTGATGTTTAATTCACTTGTCAAAGTTAGGTACGTATTACTTGACAGCATACACAAAGCTCAGCTTGTATAGGTTTCGTTTTGAAATGAAGACAAATGATTCTCAACTTCCACTGTTTTGTTTGTTTGTTTTAAAGCTCACTTTGATGGGTACACTTAAGGGTAACCATCTGCGTCACACTTGCCCAAGCCTGAGAGCTAGAAATGGATCTGGTTCTAATACTTACATCTCTAGCAACTGGAACGTGGCATTTTCTGTCTGTTAAAATGAGAATTAAGCTTAGTGTTGAAAACACACAGTTAGTGAAAAAGTTGTAAACTTAAACTGTTGTAAGGATTTCTGAGCAGCTTATTTGGAAATGCTGCTTGCCATTCTGAAATACAGTGTGTCATCCAGGCAGTGGCTGTGGACAGGTAAACCCAGTGTGCTTCTACTTTGTTTCTAAGCCTGGTCAGTGGCTACTTTTCCAGGGGTGTTAGACAAGCTTCTCTTGCCCAGCCCTTGTTGTGTGATACAGGCTCCAAAGATAGGCCCATTTCTGCAAAATTTTTTTTGTTTTTTTGTGGCTAGCAAAGTCAAAGTTGTTTCAAGAAGAATAAGTACTTCATGATAGAACTACTTTTTTATTTTAAGACATTGACATTTATTAGTAAATTTCATAATTTTTTTTTGGTAAAAAATCGAATATTGCTATTTCAAACTGGAACTTAATAGGAATTGAAGTATAAACCAGTGGATTTTTCTTACCTCCCAAAGAGATTGTTTTTCCTGTCGTCTCCCTTTCCACTGGGGTTGCTTCTCATTGTACTTTGTTACTAGGTCCTGCCTTTTTCTCTCTCCACATTGAGGAGCTGGTTTACTTGGTGACATTTCTGGCCAGGCACAATGCAGACCTCTCTGGTTATGCCCTGTGGGTTTGAACCACAGGGAGGCACCCAGGGACCTGCCAAGTTGTTTGTCCTGGGGACTGGCTGGAAGGTTGCTGCCAGTGAGGGAGCTGCTGTCCTCAGCTAGCCTCAAGGGAGTCTGGGGGAGGGTGATCACCAATTATCAGGCTTTATTTGTTTTTAATACTTTATTTGTATACTTTATTTTTAGAGCAGTTTTAAATTCACAGCAAAATTGGACAGAAAGTAGAGAGATTTTCTGAAAAAGAGTTTATCAGTAATCCCCCACCAGAGTGTTACATTTGTTGCAACTGCTGAACCCATATTGACACATCATTGATCACCCAGAGTCTATAGTTAACATTAGGGTTCACTCTTAGTGTTGTATATTCTATGGACTTAGACAAATGTATAATGACATGTATCCACTGTGATAGTATCATGTAGAGTATTTTCATTGCCTTAAGTCCTCTGTGATCTGACTGTCATCTCTCCATCCCAATTTACCCTCTAGTAATCACTGACATATTTTATTTTATTTTTTTGGTGAGATGGTCTCATTCTGTTGCCTGGGTTAGAGTGTAACAGTGTCATCATAGCTGACTGCAACTTCAAACTCCCGGGCTTAAGCAATCCTCCTGCTTCAGCCTCCTGAGTAGCTGAGACTACAGGTGCATGCCACCACACCTGGCTAATTTTTGTGTTTTTTGTAGAGACAGGGATCTTGCTGTGTTGCTCAGGCTGGTCTCAAACTCCTGGCTTCAAGCGATCCTCTGCATTTGGCCTCCCAAAGTGCTGGGATTACAGGTGTGAGCCGCTGCATCTAGCCCCACTGATCTTTTTACTATCTCCATAGATTTGCCTTTTCCAGAATATCGTGTAGTTGGAATCATACAATATGTAGTCTTTTCAGATTGGTTTATTTCACTTAGTAACATGCATTTAAATTTACTTACTCCATGTTTTCTCATGGCTTGATAGCTCATTTCTCTCATCCAAGTACTAACTGGGTCCTGTCCTGCTTAGCTTCTGAGATCAGACAAGATTGGGCATGTTCAGGGTGATGTGGCTATAGACAATTGCTCATTTCTTTTTAGCACTGTATAATTGTATGGATTGTGTGGATGCACCACAGTTTATTTTTGTATTCACCTACTGAAGAACATCTTGGCTATTTCCAAGGTTTGACAGTTATGAATAAAAGCTGCTCAGAACATCTGTGCAACAGGTTTTTGTGTGGACACAGTTTTTAACTCATTTGGATAAATACCAGGAAGCATGATTGCTGGATCATAAAGTAAGAGTAAGTTGAGGTTTGTGAGAAACTGCCAAACTGTCTTCCAAAGTGGCTGGACCATTTTGCATTCCCGCTAACAATGAATGAGAGTTCCTGGTACTCCATGTCCTCTCTAGTAGTTTAGTTGTCAGTGTTTTGGATTTTGACCATTCTAATAGGTGTGTAGTGGGATCTCATTGTTTTTTTAGTTTGTGTTTCTCTGATAACATATGATGACATTTGCTTTCTTGCCATCTGCATATCTTCTTTGGTGAAGTGTTTTAGTCAGGTGTATTGCCCGTTTTGTAATTGGGTTGTTCATTTTCTTATTGTTGAGTTGTAAGAGTTCTTTGTCTATTTTGGATAACAGTTCTTTACCAGACAAATATTTTTGGAAATATTTGCAAATATTTTCTCCCACTCTGTGGATCTTCTCATTCTCTTGACAGTGTCTTTTGCAGAACAAAAGTTTTTAATTTTAATGAAATCCATCTTATTAATTATTTCTTCATGGATCCTACCTTTGGTGTTCTATCTAAAAAGTCATTATGGTACCCAAGGTCATCTAGGTTTTTTTCTATATTATCATCTAGGAATTTTTACATTTGCATTTTACATTTATGGCTGTCATCCATTTTAAGTTAATTTTTGTGAAGGATATAAGGGCTGTGAAGGGTATAAGATTCATTTTTTGGCATGTGGATGTCCATTTTTTCCAGCACCATTTATGGAAAACACTGTATTTTCTTCATTGTATTGCCTTTGCTTCTTTGTCAAGATCAGTTGACTATTTATGCAAGTCTATTTTTGGGCTCTTTATTCTATTCCATTAATCTATTTGTCAATTCTTTTGCTAATGGCACATTTTCTTGGTAATAGTAGCTTTATAGAGAGTCTTGAGGTTGAGTAGTGTCAGACTTCATTCTTCTTCAATATTGTGTTGGCTATTTTGGGTCTTTTGCTTCTCCATATAAACTTTAGAATCAGTTTGTTGATATCCACAAAATAGCTTGCTGGGATTTTGATTTGGATTACATTGAATCTATAGATCAAGTTGGGAAGACATCTTGACATCTTGACATTATTGAGTCTTCCTATCCATGAATGTGGAATATCTCCCCGTTTATTTAGTTCTTTGATTTCTTTCATCATAGTTTTGTAGTTTTCCTCATATACAGCTTGTGTATATTTTGTTAATACCTAAGTACGTCATTCTTTTGGATTCTAATGTAGATAGTGTTGTGTTTTAATTTTAAATTCCACATCTTCATTGCTAGTATAATATAGGAAAGTGATTGAATTTTGTATATTAACCTTGTATCCATCAGCCTTGCTATAATTGCTTATTAGTTCCAGGAGTTTTTCTGTTCATTCATTCAGATTTTCTACATAAGCAATTATGTCATTTGTGAACAAAGACAGTTTTACTTCTTCCTTCCCAATCTATATACCTCTTATTTCCTTTTCTTGTCTTACTGCATTAGCTAGGACTTCCAGTATGATGTTGAAAAGGAGTGGTGAGAAGGGCCATTCTTACCTTGTTCCTGATCTTAGCAGGAAAACTTCTAGTTTGTCATCACTAAGTATGATTTTAGCTTTAGGTTTTTTGTAGATGTTCTTTATCAAGTGAGGACATTTCCTTCTCTTCCTACCTTGCTAAGAGTTTTTACTATGAATGGTTATTGGATTTTGTCAAATGTTTTTTCTGCATCTATTGATGTGATCATATGATTATTCTTTTTTAGACTGTAAATGTGATGGATTACATTAATTGATTTTTGGATATTGAACCAGCCTTGCATACCTGGGATAAATCTCACTTAGTCATGGTGTGTAATTTCTTTTATAGATGGCTGGATTTGATTTGCTAATATTTTGTAGAAGATTTTTGCATCTGTGTTTATGAGAGATACTAGTCTGTAGTTTTCTTATAATGTGTTTGTCTGATTTTGGTATTAGTATAATGCTGGCCTCAGGAAGTAATTCTCTCTGCTTCTATCTTCTAAAAGAGATTTTAGAGAATTGGTTATAATTTCTTAAATTTTTGGTAGAATTCACCAGTGAACCCATCTACGTGTAATGCTCTCTGTTTTAAAAAGTTGTTAATTATTAATTCAGTTTCTTTAGTAGATATAGCACTATTCATATTGTTCATTTCTTCTTGTATAGTTTTTGCAGATTTTGTATTTCAAAGAATTGGTCCATTTCACCTCAGTTGTCAAATCTGTGGGCACTGTTCATCATATTCCTTTATTATCCTTTTAGTGTCCATGGGTTGTAGTGATGGCCCCTCTTTCATGTCTCACATTAGTAATTTGTATCTTCCCTTTTTCTTAGCCTGCCTAGAGGTTTATTAAATTTGTTGGTCTTTTTAAAGAACCAACTTTTAGTGTCATTGATTTTTCACTATTGATTTTGTTTTCAACTTCAATGGATTTTTTTTTTCACTAATTTTTTTTTTTTTTTGAGACAGAGTCTCACTCTTTTGCCTGGGCTAGAGTGAGTGTGGTGGCATCAGCCTAGCTCACAGCAACCTCAAACTCCTGGGCTCAAGCCATCCTCCTGCCTCAGCCTCCCTAGTGGCTGGGATTGCAGGCATGTGCCACCATGCCTGGCTAATTTTTTCTATATATTTTTAGTTGGCCAATTAATTTCTTTCTATTTTTAGTAGAGACGGGGGTCTCACTCTTGCTCAGGCTGGTTTCGAGCTCCTGACCTTGAGCGATCCACCTGCTTCAGCCTCCCAGAGTGCTAGGATTACAGGCGTGAGCCACCACGCCTGGCCTTTTTTCACTAATTTTTAAAAATTTATTTTCTTCTGTTTACTTTGGATTTGGTTTGTTCTTCTTTTTTTAGTTTTCTAATTGGAAACTTAGAGTTTTGATTTTAAATCTTTTTTCTTTCTAATGTATGTATTCAGTGCTATAAATTTTCCTCTACTGCTTTCCCTGCATCCCCCAGATTTTGATAGGTTGTATTTTCAGTTTACATTATTTTTAATTTCTTATGAGATTTCTTTTACCCATAATGTTTTTAGAAGTATACTGTTTAATCTCCAAGAATTCTGGAATTTCCCAGCTGCCTTTTTTTTTTTTTTTTTTAAAGAGACCAGGTCTTGCTTTGTCACCCAGGCTGGAATGCTGTGTTGGGATCATAGCTCACTGTAACCTCAAACTCCTGGGCTCAAGCAATCCTTCTGTCTCAGCCTCCTGAGTAGTTGGGACTACAGATTGTGTACCACCATGCCTGGCTAATTTTTTCTTTTTTCTTTTTTATAGAGATGAAATCTTGCTGTGTTGCCCAGGCTGATCTCAGACTCCTGACCTCAAGCAATCTTTCTCCCTCGACATCCCAGAGTGCTGGGATTATAGGTGTGAGCTACTGCACCTGGCGCCAGCTGTCTTTCTGTTACTGACTTCTAGTTTAATTTCATTGTGGTCTGAGGGGTAGACATTCTATGATTTCTGTTCTCTTAAGTTTTTTAAGATGTGTTTTTATGGCCCAAAATGTGGTCTAGTTAGTGAATGTTCCATGTGAGCTTGAGAAGAACGTATATTCTGCTGTTGTTGGATGAGGTAGTTGATAGATGTCAGTTATATCCAGTTGGTTGGTGGTGCTGTTGAGTTCAACTATGTCCTTACTGATTTTCTGCCTGCTCTGTCGATTTCTAATAGAGTCATGTTGATGTCTCCAACTATAATGGTGGATTCGATGTCTTCTTGCAATTCTGTCAATTCTTGCCTCACATACGCAGATGCAGTGTTGTTAGGCACATACGTGTTAAGAATTCTTAACACATCATCTTGGAGAATTGACCCCTTTATCATTATGTAATGCCCCTCTTAATCTCTGATAACTGTCCTTGCTCTTAAGCCCTGCTCTTAAGTCCTTTCTCTGTCTGAAATTAACATAGCTTCTACTCCGTTCTTTGGTTAAAGGTTAGCATGGTATAATTTCTCCACTCCTTTACTTTTAATCTATGTGTATCTTTATATTTAAAGTGGGTTTCTAGCATACAGCATATAGTTGGGTCTTGCTTTTTGAGCCACCTTGACAATGCCTGTCTTTTAATTGGTGTATTTAGACCATTTATGTTGACAGTGATTATTGATATATTTGGTTAATATCTACCATATTTGTTACTGTTGTCTATTTTTGCCCTTGTTCTTTGTTTTTATTTTTCTCTTTCAATCTTTTTCTGCCTTTTGTAGCTTTATTTTTTATTTAAAATTTTAAAAAATTAATACATAATATATGTACACATTTTGGGGGTACATGTGATATGTTGATATATTCATATAATGTGTACAGATCAAATTAGGGCAATTGGGATATCCACCATCTTACATATATATTTTTTTGTTTTTCTGAGACACAGTCTCACTCTGTTGCCTGGGCTAGAGTGCTGTGGTGTCAGCCTAGCTCACAGCAACCTCAAACTCCTGGGCTCAAGTGATCCTCCTGCCTCAGCCTCCCAGGTAGCTGGGACTACAGGCATGTGCCACTGTGCCTAGCTAATTTTTTTTTCTATTTTTAGCTGTTTGGCTAATTTCTTCCTATTTATAGTGGAGACGGGCTCTCACTTTTGCTCAGGCTGGTCTCCAACTCCTGAACTCAAGCAGTCCTCCTGCCTTGGCCTCCCAGAGTGCTAGGATTACAGGCATGAGCCACTGTACCCATCCCACCATCTTAAATATTTATCTTCTTTGTACTAGGAACATTCAAGCTATTTTGAAATGTACAATAGATTAATTGTTAATAACTATGGTCACCCTACTGATCTATCAAAGACTAGGTCTTATTTCTTCTATCTAACTGTATATTTGTACTCATTAATCAGCCTCTCTTCATCCTCTTCTACCCTCTACCCTTCCTGGCCTCTGGTGACCACTATTCTACTCACTATCTTCATGAGATCCACTTTTTTAGCTCCCACTTATGAGTGAGAACATGGCAGTATTTGTCTTCCTGTGCTTGGCTTACTTCACTTATCATAGTAACCTACTGTCCATCCATGGTGCTGCAAATGACAGTATTTCATCCTTTTTTATGGCTAAATAACAGTCTTTTGTGTATTTGCCACATTTTCTTTATCCATTCCTCCATTTATGGGTACTTAGGTTGATTCCATTTTTTGGCTGTTTTGAATAGTGCTGCGTAAACATGGGAATGCAGATATCTCTCGATATCTTAATTTCCTTTCTTGTGGCTATATATCCAATAGTGGAATTGCTGGATCATCTGGGAGTTCTATTTTTAGTTTTTTGAGGAACTTCCATACGATTTTCCATAGCAGCTGTACTATTAATAATTTACATTTTCACCAACAGTGTACCACTGTTCCTCTTTCTTTACATCCTCACCAGCATCTGTTACTCCCTGTCTTTGATAAAAGCCATTTTAACTGGGGTGAGATGATCTCTCATTGTGGTTTTGATTTGCATTTCTCTGACGATTAGTTTTGTTGAGCAGTTTTTCATATACTATTAGCCATTTGTATGTCTTCTTTTGAGAAATGTCTGTTCAGATCTTTAGTCCATTCTTAAATTCTTAGGTGTTATTAATATTTGGGTTTTTTTTTTGCTACTGAGTTATTGAAGCTCCTTACATGTTCTGATTATTAATCCCTTGTTAAGCATATAGTTTATAAATATTTTCTCTCATTCTGTGGATTGTCTTTTCAGTTTTTGGATTGTTTCCTTTGCTGTACAGAAGCTTTTTAGCTTGATATAATCTCATTTGCCTATATTTGCTCTAGAGGTCTTACACAGAAAAATATTTCCCCAGACCAATGTGGAATGTTTCCCCAATGTTTTCTTCTAGTAGTTTCACATCTTAGATTTGCGCTTTAATCCATTTTGATTGGATTTTTGTGTATAGTGAGACATAGGGGTCTAGGTTCATTCTTCTGCATGCGGGTATCCAGTTTTCCCAGCAGCATTTATTGAAGAGACTGTCCTTTACCTGTTGTGTGTTCTTTGTTGAGAATAAGTTGGCTGTAAATGTGTGGATTTATATTTGGGTTCTCTCTTCTGTTCTGTTGGTCTGTGTGTCTGTTTTTATGCTAGTACCATGCTGAGTTGGTCACTATAGCTTTGTCGTATATTTTGAAGTCAGTTAGTGTGATGCCTCCAGCTTTGTTCTTTTTGCTCAGGATTGCTTTGGCTGTTTGGGGTCTTTTGTGGTTCCATATAAATTTTAATATTGTTTTTTGCTATTACTATGAAGAATGTCATTGGAATTTTGATAGGGATTGCACTGAATCTGTAAATTACTTTGGGTGGTATTGACATTTTAACAATATTAATTCTTCCAATCCATAAACATGGAATAGCTTTCCATTTTTTTGTGTCCTCTTCAATTTCTTTTATTGGTGTTTTATAGTTTTCCTTGTATAGATCTTTCACTTCTTTGGTTAAAAAATTCCTAGATATTTTTATTAGTATATTCTTTGTAGCTATTGTAAATGAGGTTGCTTTCTTGATGTCTTTTCAGATTGTTTGCTGTTGGTGTGTATAAATGATATTGATTTTTGTGTGTTGATTTTCTATCCTCTTACTACTGAAATAGTTTATCAGTTCTAACAGTTTTTTGGTGGAGTTTTTAGGTTTTTCTAAATATAAGATCATGTTGTCTGTGAACAAGGGTAATTTGACTCCTTCCTTTCCTGTTTGGATGCCCTTTATTTCTTGCTCTTGCCTAATTGCTCTGGCCTTGTGTAGTTTTAAATTGAGCATTTTATATGATTCCATCCTCTCTCTTTTCTTACCAGTTATACTTCTCCTTTTACTTTTTTGTAGTGGTTACCCTTGAATTTGCAATACATATTTAAAAACTATGGAATATTTCATGAATTTGTGTATCATCCTTGCTCAAGGGCCATGCTAATCTTCTCTGTAGCATTCTAATTTTAATATATGTGCTGCTGAGGCGATCACTTCATGTGCTTTAATTTTCTCCTGAGGATTCCTAGCAGTTCTTCCCCTTTGGTTGGATATGATCAGCATCAGCAGCAGACACGGATGCTCCTGAGTGCTGAGCCTCAGCTGAGGGCGTCATGGCTGGAGCAAGTCCGCGCAGCTGGCTGGTGTCTGCTGCACCCTTGTCCCAGAGTGGGGTCAGGACCATAGGCCGATTCCCTAGGCCCTCAATTTTGTTGCTGTAGCTTAAGGATTTTTCTAATTCCCAGATATAACTTATCCTTCATCTTCAGAACTGCCATTTCCTCTCTGGAGAGGAGAAACATAAGCCCCCTTGGATGCGGAAGAAGGTGACATGGTCACAGTTCTTAGGCTGACCTCCACTGCTCTTCCTCCTTTTTGTGTTTTCAAACAGATGTGATGTTTACCGGGACAGCGGATGGCCGGGTCGTAAAACTTGAAAATGGTGAAATAGAGACCATCGCCCAGTTTGGTTCAGGCCCATGCAGTAAGTTGGTGACAATCCCCATGACATGTTCTCTTCCAGGTGCTCAGAAAGGTGCTCACTGGCTGTGTGGAACTGCTTTTCCCTACCAGTCAGTTTCACCCTGGGAGAGAAAGGGCCCTGCCCATCCGACAGATGGAGCATGGTGTGGGTGTCACTACGAGCTCTCCATTTGCCAGGTGGTCCCTGGGCCTCACGGTGCCTCAGGGTCACTCTGCAGCCCCAAGTCCCAGCTGGGCAGTGGCCAGGCGCCTGCTCGGTACTTTGCAGGGCCCCTGCCCCTCACCATTGCCTCCGTCGGTGTTCACAGGATGAATGGGTGTGGTCAGAGTGCAGCTATAGAAAAGCAGGTGGCTTTGTCGTTACTTGGTTCTGTAAATATAGTTCCTTCATTGGTTTCTCAGGAATATTTCAGCAGTGTCATTCAGAGTGAAAATACCCTTAAGTCACTCAGATTTTGTAAAACTAGAGTAGAAGAATCTCACTGTTTAAAAACTAAGACTTCTTATTAGTTATTTTTAGTAGCTGGAATGTTTTCATAAAGATGACATGTTCTCACGGTAAAATGCAAATAACACAAAAGTACAAAGGAGAAAGTAAAAATCACTTCAGAGTCTTCTCAGTTGTAATAGTTATTAACATTTTAGTGAATAATTTTTCAGACATTTTTCTGTTCATGGACACCCACACACTGTGTTTATTTATTTATTTATTTTTGAGACAGAGTCTCACTCTGTTGCCCAGGCTAGAGTGAGTGCCGTGGCATCAGCCTAGCTCACAGCAACCTCAAACTCCTGGGCTCAAGCAATCCACCTGCCTCAGCCTCTCTAGTAGCTGGGACTACAGGCATGCGCCACCATGCCCGGCTAATATTTTCTATATATTTTTAGTTGGCCAATTAATTTC
>CAUYRT010002787.1:0-23657 GCA_963574885.1 Lepilemur ruficaudatus | reverse complement strand
AGACTTATACAAGGAGAATTACAAAACACTAAAAAAAGAAATTGTAGAAGATGGAAAAAGATGGAAAAATCTGCCTTGTTCATGGATTGGTAGAATCAATATTGTTAAAATGTCTATATTACCTAAAGTGATCGACAGAATAAATGCAATCCCCATCAAAGTACCATCTTCACACTTTACAGAACTAGGAAAAATAATTCTTCACTTTCTACGGAACCAGAAAAGACCTCGGATAGCCAAAGCAATCTTAAGCAAAAAGAACAAACTGGGAGGCATCAGTCTTCCAGACTTCAAGTTGTACTATAAAGCAATAATAATCAAATCAGTTTTGTATTGGCACAAGAACAGAAGCATTGGTCTTTGGAACAGGACTGAGAATCCAGAGATGAAACCATGTACATATGGTAACCTAATCGTTGATAAACCAGACAAAAATATACAGTGGGGAAAAGAATCTCTTTTCAATAAATGGTGCTGGGAAAACTGGATAGCTACATGCAGAAAAATGAAACTGGATCCCTACCTCTCACCTCTCATAGAAAACTTAACTCTTGAAAGAGTGTGATCAGAGCAGATGTAGGGTGGTGTGTCTCTCTTCGGAGAATTGTTCACGTTTACCCTCTGTCAGCTCTCTAGGGACCTTGGTCTCCCCAGAGTTGCGTCCGTCCCGCGGGGTCCCCAGTTCCAGCTCGAGTCCCGGCGGGTCGCCCCTCGGGCCAGCGCAGCCAAGGCAGGGCCTCACTGGGGGCTGTGCGTCTGCACTTAGTCTACCACCGGGTGTGTTTGCGGGGACTGCGGATCCAGCGACGTCTTGACCATAGGCCTGAACAAGAGCCGGCCCCGCACCCGGGCGCCTGGCCCCGCCCCACTGCCGGCCCCGCCCTGCGACCCAACGGTCGCTGCTCGCCGCAGGCCCCGCCCCTCCCAGGCTGCCCGTGGCGCGCCGGCGCCTGCGCAGTCGCCCCAGGGCGCCCGGACCGGGATGGCGGCGGTTTTGGAGTCGCTGCTACGAGAGGAGGTGTCGGTGGAAGCCGTCGTGCGGTGGATCGCGCGCAGCGCCCAGAGTTCGGAGGTACAGCGCTGACACGCTCCCAGGCCTGACCGGAATCTGCTTCCCGCGGAAGATACCAGTCCGCCAGTCCCCTTCTGGCTGCCCGCCCGGGCCGAGTGCGCTCCAACGGGGCGCCGGTGCCTGGGCCGCCCACCATCGGCGCGCCTTGCGGCCCCGGCTGCTCGCGGCCCCGGGCTGGCAGCTGACCCTCTTGCCCCTCGACCTCTGCTTCTTCCCCAGGATGACCCTGCGGAGGCGGCCGCGCTGAGCTCACTCCAGCCACTGCGGAAAGAATTCGTGCCGTTCCTGCTGAACTTCCTGAGAGAGCAGAGCAGCCGCGTCCTCCCGCAGGGCCCCCCAACCCCCGCCAAGGCCCCGGGCGCCTCGGCAGCCTTGCCAGGGAGGGCGGGAGGCCCGCCGCGGGGCAGCCGCGGGGCGCGCAGCCAGCTTTTCCCTCCGACGGAAGCCCCCAGCACCGCCGCCGAGGCCCCTCAGGCCCGCCGCGGGGGCAGGAGGCGGTGCCCGGGGCCGGCCCGCGAGCGAGGAGGCCGCGGCCCGGGGGGCCCAGAGGAGGGGGTCAGCGGGGAGAGCGTGCCCTGGGCCGGGGGCCGGAGGCTTAGGGGTTCTGGCAGCCCCAGCCATCCCAGCCGCGCGCTCTCTGATCCACCAAACCTCAGCAACCTGGAGGAGTTCCCTCCCGTAGGCTCGGTTCCTCCCGGCCCTGCAGGGTGAGAATCAGCCCTCATGCAGGAGATGGGTGGCTCTAAGGCTCTGTTCCGGGAGTCAGTAAATTAGGGCTGGGCGGTCCGCAGTAGAGCACGGGGATGGTTAGAATGTCGGGGGTGAGATAACTATAATGGTGAGGGAGTTGTTTTTGCAAGAGGCCCAGCTGTTGTGGTTGTGGAGGGGATATATTTGAAGATAGGAATTTGAGAAAAACCTATGGCTACTCTCAGCAGGACGAAGCCTTCACGCAGGATCAACCCAACTCCGGTGAGCGAAGAGCGGTCACTCTCCAAGCCCAAGACCTGCTTCACCTCACCCCCAATCAGCTGTGTCCCCAGTTCCCAATCCTCAGCCCTGGACACTAGCCCTTGGGGCCTTGGCCTTCCCCCAGGGTGCAGAAGTCTGGAAGAGGAGCGGGAGATGCTCAGGAAGGAGCGGTATGGCCTGGCCGCTCCCCGAAATATTAGCTTCCTCCCTGTGGGGACATCTGCAGGGCTTTTCCCTGGAATTGATTTCCTCCTTGGGGATTCTGGGTTTCTTGGGCTGCTGATGTCTTCTCTGGAGGGACCTCAGTGTGGCTGTGGTGGGGAAGCCAGGCTGACTGCTAATAACATCTTTTTATCCCCATAGCTGTAAGCAGTTGCTGCAGTCACCTGTCCCCACCTGTCCCACTCCAGAATTGGGGTCGCCAGTCCCCAGCCGGATAGGAAGCCTCACAGATGAGCCCGCTGACCCTGCCCGAGTGTCTTCCCGCCAGCGCCTGGAGCTGGTAGCCCTTGTCTACTCCTCATGCATTGCTGGTGAGTGAGAGCAGAGGGAGCTGGAATGGAGACACTTGTAGAACTGCAGGGCAAGAGAATTGGTCAGGCCGTATTATAACTGAGCCTTGCCTCCGAATGATGCCCAGTACCACGGGATCTCTTTTTATATCCAGAGAACCTGGTACCAAACCTCTTCTTGGAGCTTTTCTTCGTCCTTCAGCTCCTTACTGCACGGAGGATGGTGACTGCCAAGCACGGTGACCATGAACCGAGTACAGATGCCCTAGGTCAGTGAGCAACCCTTCTTTTGAGAAATGGGGTCTGGAGATGAGACAATTCTTAACTGACAGCTTGGTACTATCCTTCTAGACTCCCTGGAAAATCCGCTGTTTCAGAGCATCCATGATTGTGTCTTCTTTGCAGTGCAGGTTTTGGAACATCAGTTTCAGTGAGTTTTCCTGGCTGAAGCATTTGGGCATTGTTTGCATTGCCACTTGGATGCATGTCTGTGCCTAACACGGGTGCAGTGGCCCTCGACCTTTTCCTACCTATAATCTTTAATTTTGTGTCAAGGCTATGAATTTAGCCCCTAAAAGAGTCAAATGGACCCTCTGTAGTTTTGGCAGCTGACCTTTGGTTTTATGGCTAATGTTCCTATCCTGCTCTGAAGGTCTCATTTCTTCCCCCTTTCCTCCATCATCTTTGATCCTCGGCCCATGACCTTGCCATACATATCTGGGCTTACATACCTGCTCCATGCTTTTGACGTGCTCTGTGTGGTGTGCAGGTGCCTACTTTCTATTTGCAGTCTGTGTCCCAGTCTCAGTCATATGTGCTATTGTCCCTGCAGGGTCCTTTCCCACCTGGACAAAGGGACCTTGAAGCTGCTGGCGGAGAATGAGCGGCTGCTGTGCTTCTCACCAGCTCTGCAGGGCCGCCTTCGAGCTGCCTACGAAGGCAGTGCTGCCAAGGTAGTGACCCCAGCTTAGATGTCTGCTGCTCTGGACCTGACCCTTCCCAGCTTTCACACATTCAGGACTGCTCACAGTCCTGCTCACAACACTAAGTGTCATGTCGGCTAACTCTGGACAAGAATAAGGGGGTGAAGTTCTCTGAGGATCACCCTGCAGGTTTCAGTTCCTAATGTCTCTGCCATATTTTAGGTCTCTCTGGCGATGCCACCCTCCGCTCAAGCTGTCTCCTTTCAGCCAGAGACTGACAATCGTGCCAACTTCTCCAGTGACCGAGCCTTTCACACTTTTAAAAAACAGAGGTGATAAGAAAAAGGGCACTTTTGGGGAGGGAATGAAGTTAATAGACAGCTATTTTGTCTTCGTAGAAACTAGGAGTTTGGCACTGACAGGTGGTGGGTTAGTATCACTAGGGCCTTCCTGCCAGCCATCATAAGGGCCACTTGGCATCATTCTGTTTTGTGTCCCTAGACTTGAACCCTTGAGCTTAGCCAGCCTTCTCATAGGTGTGTGACTGTGGTCTCAGGGTTCTCAGACAAGGTGTGCCAGGACGGATTTTCAGTCCCTGCAGTGTTACCACCATGCAGAGAACTTGGGAGACACTGAAAAATGCGGCTGTCCTGTCTTCAGCTTTTGCAAGTGAGGGAAGGCGCTACTGGGAATGAGTTAGAGGCAGCTATGCCTCAGCTGATCAAGCATTTCTCTGCGTGTCAGGGATGTGTTTTATGAGGTGCTTCGAGAGTGGGAAGATCGTCATGAGGAGCCTGGCTGGGATTTTGAGAAGGGCTTGGGCAGCAGGATCAGGTGCGTGCTCACACTGGTCACCTTGCCTCTCTTGCTTCTGGCAGTGAGCAGCAGTGCCACATGGGGAGCTGACTGGGGAAGGCTTTTCCCCACTCCTAGCCCAAAGCTGTTTTCTTCTGTCTTCTTTAATGTCTGTAGTTCCTGACAACTTTGCCTCTATTCAAAGGGGATTTGGCTCTTCAAGTCCTTCCACTCAGAAGTGCCTCGTACTTGTTCTGTAATGGCAAATGCTGGAAAAACTGCAAAGCTCTTAGTCACTGGATAGACCCCTCCGAACTGTTTTCTCCATCATCTAGTTTGGACGGGTCTGATCACTTTGCACAGGTAGATGACTAGGCTGCAGAACACACACCCTCTGGCCAGTCATCTGCCTTCCGCATTGATCCTAAACCTCACTGGCACTCGGTGTGGACTGCAGATTTGAGGGGTGGCATTATGTCTTGTTTGGTTAAGTATATCTCTAGCCTCAAGAGATCTTAGCGACAAAAGGTCCCTTACCTTTCCCCATATACCTGTGCAGGCCCACTTTGACAGAGGTCTGCTCAAGTCCCTGGTAAAGGATCAAAAAGCCCAAGGACCAACTTGTTCCCTCAGATCTTTCTCCTTCCTGCTTCCTCCTACACACCCTATTCCTGCCTTTTATTCCTTAGAGCCATGATGGGTCAACTCTCCGCAGCCTGCAGCCACAGCCACTTTGTTCGGCTTTTCCAAAAACAACTTCTCCAGGTAATAGCCCCAGCAGGAGATGAACCTACAATGAACAGTAGGTATTATAAGCAGCGAAGTAATGGCTGGCACTTTGGGACAGGGTGGACAGCCAGGCAGATCCTGGGCTGGAGTTTGAATGGGTGTCTACTACATCTTGGGTAGCGACTGAAACTCCGGTGGCCAGAGAAAAACCAGAGCGCCCTCTGATGTGCCCTGTGCCCTCACCCAGCCTGTGACCACCTTCTTTTCTTTGATTTGTGCTTAGTACTCGGGCCTGGTTTCAAATCCTAGATCTAATGACCCTAGACAAATACTTAACCTTGCAGTGTCAGTTTCTTCACCTGTAAAACGAGACTGTAATCCCTACCTTAAAAGAAGTATCTCAAGCGCTCGACAGAGTCGGCATTCCATAAACGTGCAGTACTTTCTCCGTGTTTTGCCTAGTCCTTCTCCCACTTACTGGTTTTTCGGTTTCTCTCCTCTCCCCTCCCCCGTCCCCCTCGCCCCAGATGTGTCAGCACCCTGGTGGTGCAGGGGCTGCTGTCTTGGGCGAGGCTCCAGATGTGCTGAACATGCTGGGAGCTGACAAGCTGGGGCGGTTGCGGCGTCTGCAGGAACGGCTGGTGGCCCCTCAGAGCAGTGGGGGTCCCTGCCCGCCCCCCACCTTCCCAGGCTGTCAAGGCTTCTTTAGGGACTTCATCCTTAGTGCCAGCAGGTAAAGGTCCTCTTTATCTTGCAGGGAATGGGGCAGAGGCCAGGAGAGGTTTGGCTTCCCAAAAGCCTAAAGAGTTTTCCCCACCCTCCTTTGCCTGGCGTGGAACAGGAGGGACCAGGTGATGTCTGGCTCCTTCCAGCTCACACTTTGACTCCGTTTCACGTCTCATTCTCCGCCCACATTGCTAAATTCATCGCTTCTTGGCCTCCCCGTCTACCCTGCTGAGCCTCTGCCTGGAACAGCCCTTCTTGATTCTGGTTCTTCTGCACCTAATCCAGTGCTCATTGCCCACCCCCTCCCCAGCTTCCAGTTTAACCAGCATCTCATGGATAGTCTGAGCTTGAAGATCCGGGAGCTTGACGGCCTGGCCCTGCCTCAGCACGAGCCCAGTGACGACGGGGAGTCAGACGTGGACTGGCAGGTTAGAACAACGGGGCACAGGAGCTGGTGGGGCGTGACTAGGAGGAAAGGGGTATGTTTAAGAAGCACTTTACAACAGATTTGGAATTGTTTTAGAAGCCTTATGCTTAGGACCTTTTACTTGCCTTGATTCCATGCAGGGTGAGCGGAGGCAATTCGCTGTGGTGCTGCTTAGCCTGAGGCTTTTGGCTAAATTCCTGGGCTTTGTGGCTTTTCTGCCATACCGGGGGCCTGAACCACCCCCGACCGGTGAGCTTCAGGACTCCATTCTGGCCCTGAGGAGCCAGGTGAATGGGTGGGAGATGCTGGTAAGGAGGGAGCTGGGAGGACCAGCAAGGCACTGAAGTGGACTGGTTTCCTGGGCTATTCTGGAAACCAGGCAGGTCAGAAGGCATTACCTAGCCCCTCCTGAGGACCCGCCACTGACTGACCACTGGCCTTCCCAGGTCCCTCCGGTCCTGGACGTGCGCACTCTGCTGCAGCAGGGGCTGCGGGCCCACCGAGCGGTGCTCACTGTGCCCTGGCTGGTGGAGTTCCTTTCCTTTGCTGACCACGTCGTCCCCTTGCTGGACTATTACCGGAGCATCTTCACTCTCCTGCTGCACCTGCACCGGTGGGTAGAGGAAGGCTAAGGCTTGAGAAGAGCAGGGAGTGGCGGGAGCATTGCTTGAGCCTGCTGTCCATGAAGAGGGTCTAGCGGTGTGTGCCTCGTGCCTGCTGCCACCGCCACACTGAGCCTCGGAGGAGAGGCAGGATTTGCTCCTCACAGACAGACAGTGGGCAGTTATTTGTACTTTCATTGGCCCTTTTCTGTTCCTAAGGTGGCCCAGCTGAGAGGGAATACAGACATGGGAGGGGAAACTGAGGAGCTCCTGGCTGCCACATGCCAGCAGTCCCTTTTAGGTCTTTTCCTGAGAATGGCCTTGCCAGTGAGAGCTTTCGCTCGCTCCATGCCCTTCTTTTCTTTGCACAAATCCATTCACACCCTCCATTTACCATTTAGGAGCTTGGTCTTATCACAGGAGAATGAAGGGGAGATGTGTTTCCTGAACAAGCTGCTGCTGCTTGCTGTCCTGGGCTGGCTTTTCCAGGTGGGCAGAGTGAGGTCCAGATGGATGGAGTGGGAACATGTCTGAGTGTAAACGAGGCAGGGGCCAGAGGTGGGGTTCACAGGAGGTATGGGGATTGCTGTAGTTTCAAAGAAGGTTGGTTTGAACCTGGTGCCTAAAGCCTGGCACCCTGAGCTTGGGAGGTGTGACAGTCTCTGGTGCCGACCGGCACTGCGACTGCCCTCATCTCTTGCCAGATTCCCACAGTCCCTGAGGACTTGTTCTTTCTGGAAGAGGGTCAGTCGGATCCCTTTGAGGTGGACACAGTAGCCTCAGAGCATGCCTTGGTGAGTGTTGGGGTCCAGCCAGAGCCCTGGGAACCCCAGGAATAAAGGAAGTGGGCTGTTGGGGAAGGCCCAGCAGGAGACAAGCCAGGGTAGAGACTTGATCATCATGGAATTCTCCTGCCTGACCCTGGCCTCTCCTATGCCAGGACATTGTGCCTGTGGTGGACCAGCAGCTGCTCTACACCTGCTGCCCCTACATCGGTGAGCGTCCCGGTCTCCCCGTCCCTTTTTGAGTGCCCCGAAGTGCCCTTTGGCCTGACTCCATCACGTTGGACATTGCCTGGGTACCGCAAATACTTGACGTCCAGGATGCCTGGGGAGGGGAGGGAGGTTCCTGAACTAAGAACTCGGACTTCCCTCATGCAGGAGAGCTCCGGAAACTGCTTGCTTCATGGGTGTCTGGCAGCAGTGGACGGAGTGGGGGCTTCGTGAGGAAAATCACCCCCACCACCACCACCGGCCTGGGAGCCCAGCCTCCCCAGACTGGCCAGGGGCTGCAGGTAAGGGCAGGGTGGAGGCAGCCCCTGGGGAGGCCGAGGGAAGCCTTCACTGCCTGTCCCCTCCTCCCACAGGCACAGCTCGCCCAGGCCTTCTTCCACAACCAGCCACCCTCCCTGCGCAGGACCGTGGAGTTTGTGGCAGAGAGAATTGGCTCGAACTGTGTCAAACACATCAAGTAAGACTGTTTGAGGGTCCTGGTCTAATTCCCTTACCATTTTTTCCCCTTTTCCCCTCAGTTTGACAACTGAGGAAAGTCGGTGGTGTGGTGGGCGTTGCGGGAGTTGGGCTGGAATTGCTAATCCTCTTTGAAGGAAGCTCTGACCAAGTTTCCTTCCAACTGCCCCCAAACCTTGCAATCCCTTTCCAATTCAGCCCTTCCAACTGCCCCCAAACCTTGCTGTCCCTGCTGCAGGGCCACGCTGGTGGCAGATCTGGTGCACCAGGCAGAGTTACTTCTCCAGGAGCAGCTGGCGACACAGGGACAAGAAGGGGGAGATCCAGCCCAGCTGTTGGAGATCTTGTGTTCCCAGCTGTGCCCCCACGGGGCCCAGGCGTTGACCCAGGGGCGGGAGTAAGAAACACCAGTCCATTTGTCCCCTCGCGTGTCCTTGACTCTCCTCAGCTCCTCTCCCGTCCTTTCTTTCCTCCTCCACACTCATATCCTTTCTTCCATGTCTTCTCTTTTGTTCTTTTATCCCCTGCTCCTCTGTGGGCTCCTGTCTTTGGCTTTAGTGCTTCTGTGGCATGTGAGCTGCTGTGTGGCTGCCGGGTGAGGTGCTGGGCAGAGGTGGACAGTGCCGCCTCTCAAGGCAGAGCCTCCCTGGCCAGGTGCTGGGCGTGCTCAGGGCCTTCGCTGCCTGGGCCGGGCTGAAGGATCTAGACATCACTGCCCTCCTCCTGTCTCCGTTTAGGTTCTGCCGAAGGAAGAGCCCTGGGGCCGTGCAGGCACTGCTTCCGGAGGAGACCCCGGCAGCTGTACGTAGCGGGCCAGGCGGTCGTGGTGGGAGAGGCGTGTGAGGCTGCCGTAGGGTGGTGGGTCAGCCCAGCTCTGGCAGCCAGTGTCGTACCCCGCTCCCCAGCCCAACTCTGCAGTTCTTCTGATTCACAGGTTCTAAGTAGCGCAGAGAGCATTGCTGTGGGGCTCGCGACAGAGAAAGCGTGTGCTTGGTTGTCTGCCAATATCACAGGTGAGGTCCGGGAAAGGGGAGTGGCTGAACCGAGTTTTTAAAAACTACTGGCAGGGAGTTGGAGGCAGTCAGGGAAGATGGGACTCAGCTAGCAGGGAACGGTGAAGGGTGTGGGTTGGCATGGTGAGCCCGTGCAGGGCACTCGGTGACCCCTTTCCTGCTCTCCCTTTGCCCCGCAGCGCTGATCAGAAGGGAGGTGAAGGCAGCAGTGAGTCGCATACTCCGAGCCCAGGGTCCGGAACCTGCTGCCTGGGGGGAGCGGAGGGGCTGCTCCCACGCCTGTGAGCACCACGCTCCCCTCCCCTCCCACCTCATCTCCGAGATCAAAGTACACAGCTACCCGACTCACCCCAGCTTCCCTGCTCCCCGCCCTGCTCTGTTCCTGGTTCCTTCCCTTTCCCACATCAGCCCGTGTCATGTGGCAGCTTTCTGTGTTGTCCTGCTAGCTCCTGTTCCGTTCCGTTCCTTACCCAGTGGGATTAGGTAGGGCAGAGCTGAATCGAATGGTTTTCCTAATTGTTACTCTCACCCAGAAGGGAAAAAGGATAGGTAGATACAAAATACTGGAGTACATGTTTATTGCACAGATGCTAATGGGAGTGGGGTTAAGTGTAGAAGAGTCTCTAAGGGACAGTCACCCCAATATTTGGGTATGGTTTCAACAGTGTTCTGTTTGGGAGGCAATGCTTGTTTAGTCACAGGGTAAGAATAAACGTGATTTTAAAAATTCAGTCTGTCTACAGCAGGGGTTAGCAAACAGCCTGGGGACCAGATAAAGCCCACTACATGTTTTTGTAAACAGTTTGTATTGGAACCCAGCCCTGTCCATTCGTTTACGAGTCATCTGTAGCTGCTTCTGTGCTACAGTGGCAGAGTGGAGTAGTTGGGACAGAGACTTTATGGCCCTGATCTAGGATAATGATCTAGGAATGAAGATTCGGAATAGAGACTACACAGCAGGGAGTGACAATGGAGATTATATTAATGTATGAGGGAGGGGGAGGCCTAGGAGCTCTCAGCATGCAGAGATTTCTGTATTGAAACCTCAGCTCTCCCAAGAAGATGAACAGAGAAGCATAGAAAGTATCATGAGTATCTGATGGGACAGTTTCCCTAAATGCTTTAAGAATAAGATGCCCTCTGGGCGTCTGTTAGCTTTGTCCCAAGTGGCATCTGTCAAGTTCTCTGGTAGCACATTGTCCCTTAGCTCACCTGCTCCGACTGTCCCATCTTTTGTCGTCTACATGGTTGCTTCTAGCTGTGCTGTCTGCCTCGGTCTCAGGTCTAGGGGCGTCTCAGCCCAGTTACTTCACCCTCCAGGGCCCTATTTATTTCCCTTCTGCCTTTCTGCACTGGTTGATCCCGCCCCACGCTGAAGCCCCTGTGGCGTCCTAGCGTGCATGCAGCTGTGAGGTCTCACCCTGCTCTCCACAGGACGTGCTCTCCCTGGCCGTGGGGCCCAGGGACCCTGAGGAGGGAGTCTCCCCAGAGCATCTGGAGCAGCTCTTAGGCCAGTTGGGCCAGACGCTGCGATGCCGCCAGGTGAGATATGGCATGTGCCACACAAAGGGTGCTTTTCTGTGTGTCCTTGTCTACGACCTAATAACCAGAGCCACGTTGACTGAGGGCCAGTCCTTACAGCAATAAGCGGTGCCAGTGTCTAGGGTCTCCCTTCTTTTTCCCCACAGTTCCTGTGCCCACCTGCTGAGCAGCATCTGGCGAAGTGCTCCGTGGAGTTAGCCTCCCTCCTTGGTATGGTTCCTTCCAATCAAGTCACTCTCCTCCCAGGTCTCCCAGATCTCAGGGTTGGGTACAGGCAAGATCAGAAACAGAGCCCTATTCTGCTGTCATCCTTAAAGCTGGCTTTCCTCTCCTCCTGTAGTTGCAGACCAAATTCCTGTCCTAGGGCCCCCTGCACAGCACGGGCTGGAGCGAGGGCAGGCACGGAGGCTTCTGCTCATGCTGCTTGCCCTGTGGAAGGACGACTTTCAGGGGCCGGTTCCGCTACAGCTGCTGCTGAGCCCAAGAAATGTGGGGCTTCTGGCAGACACACGGCCAAGGGAGGTGAGTCAGATGAGGGGACGAAGGCTTCATTGCCGCCTGTAGTCACATTCTTACCCACCACCCTCATCCCAGATTTTATGAGCTGCTTAGTTCCCTTTATTCTCCTTGTCCTGTGCCGTGCTCAGACGGACTCCATTTACCCTTCTTGGTGTGTCAGTCAGGGCCACTGTTCAGTCCTCTTGGTGTTTTGCAGTGGGACCTGCTGCTGTTCCTGCTCCGGGAGCTGGTGGAGAAGGGTCTGATGGGACAGCTGGAGATCGAGGCCTGCCTGGGCAGCCTCCGTGAGGCCCAGTGGCCAGGGGTAAGGAGGCCTCATCTTTGTCCCACATGGAGAGAATGGGTGTCACATTCATCCTGAAAGGGGGCAAGTAATGGGCCAAAGTCGGTGGATTTTTGTCACGTGTCTTCAGGACCACCCTGAAATTAAGGAGTTCTGGCTGACTGCCTTCAGCTCTGAGTAGCTACTTCATGAGGGCATAGTGTTAGTAGAGACAGGGAAAAGGGAGGAAAGGCAGTTAGTTAGAAAGCAGCACGGCACAGTGACTGTGGGTTTTTAAAATCAGAGTAACCTGGATTTTGATCTCAGCTAGTACTTAAAATTTAGAGTGATTTGGGCAAAGTAACCTTATTCATCTATAAAATGGGACTAATAACAATTTCAAGATGAAATAGATGTGCTGAGTAGGTGGTGAAATGCCATCAGAGTTCACTCTCCCTGCCATCATGTTAGCCTCCCAAAGTACTAAGGTTTCATGTCCATTTCATCGTAGAGAGCAGTTGGGAAAAAATGATATAGCCTGGTTATATGTACTCCCTGGTTAGCTAGGGCTTGATAGTCAGGATTATCTGTAGTGAAAAAGATGAACCCTCCAGAATTGTCTGCCTTTTCTGTCATCTTTCTACTTATTCCAGGACTTCTCTGAAGAATTAGCCACACTGTTCAATCTGTTTCTGGCAGAGCCTCATCTGCCAGAACCCCAGCTGAGAGTTTGTGAGCTGGTGCAGCCAAATCGGGGGGCCGTGCTGGCCCAGAGCTAGGACTGGGGAGGGATCCTGCCTGGAACGTCTCACCAGAGCCCTGGAACCCTGCGTGGGCCTCAGGAGGAGGGAGGCCCGGGGGCCCAGTGCCACCCCAGGTGCCCAGTGCTGGCCCTTGCTGGTGTGAGTGTGGCTGCTCGCCGTCCGGATCCTTCAGGAAGGAGCGTTCACCTGATTCAGGATTATGATTCAGGATTACGGTGGAAGAACCTAGAGACTCCAGCCCTGGAGCAGAAGAGTTGGTGTTCGTCACTTGGATACTAAACGAAACAAGGGGTGTGGTCTTGTCGACACAGGAGTCAAGCCTCACTTGCTGCTATCCCAGCATCTCTTAAAACTGTGGTCTGGGAAATCATGACAGAGGTAAATGACTTCTTTAACTTGTGAGGAAAGTTAAAACATGAATCTTGGGAGTCTGCGTTTTATTTTACCACCAGGAGCTGGACTGCCAGTTCCTTAAAAATACACAACAGATAAGGTAGGACTCACCCAAGTGAGACCTGGCTTCACCCGTGTACCCTCAGCCCCTGTGCAGGTAGGACCTCTTTAGGCCCCCATCTCTGTCCAAGGACCAAGCACAGGGCAGAACATGAGAGCTTTTAAAAATAAACTGTTTTCTTTAATAAGGGCTTGATGTTTAGTTATTTTCACCTGTCTTTTCCCTTTAAAAGGCTGCAAAGTCACAGGTGGGCTTTAGGTTGGGCATTGTAAGAGTGGCTTAGCCCTGTGTACTGCCCAAGTCAGCTGCCTTGCCTCTTAGTAATGCCTGCACGTTCCACTCAACAGCCAGTCTCTGCTGTTAATTTACTGCCCATAGTATTGACCTCTCCTGGGCAACTCCCTTTCGTATGTGGGAGATTTAGGATAATATGCACTTTCCACTCACAAGGTATTCCCTACTGAACCACATGGTGGGGCAGCTCTTATTATGCCTGTTTTGTTAGGGCTGGGGTGTGTCTTTTGACTCAGAATTGGTCTGTATTCTACTCCTGAATTATACTTGTTAAAACGACATCTCTAGATGAACCATTGATTGTAACAGTCGTAATATAATTCCCTAGAGGGATCCACTTCCTGTACTAAAACTGGGAAGTCAATCTCATCAACCCAGAAAGTGGGAGTGTTTCTTAATATTTGGGAGAAGGATGATCACAAGGTGGTAACTATGCCTTTCCCTTCCCCTCTGCTCATGCCAGTCAATCCTTTAACAAGTTTCTGCATCCAAACCTTTTTTCCTAATCTCTTTGTCCTTTAAATCCAATTTGTTCCAAATGCCTGGGAACCAAAAAAGTTTTAAGAAATGTTTTCTCTTTCTATGCCCAGAGACAGAACCACACCCAATACCCCAGGAAGCTGAGGCTTATTGGCTGCTTCTTGACTTGTTCCAGAGGATCCAGCTGAGGTGTGACATGGGACCAGCAGGAGAGAAAAGCCTAAAACTCTCAAAGATGTTGGGAGCTGGCCTGGCTTAAGGCCCACTGAGCTAAAACCAAGTTCTTGGGAATCTGAATGGAAATTTAACGTGGTCCTAGTGAAGGAAACTTCTCGCCTGTGTGAGCCCTAAAAGCCACTCTAAGGATTATAGAGACAGGCAGCTAATGGACCAGGGAACTAATCAGATTCCTTCTTATGTATCTGCTCTCTACTAATTGTCTAAACCAGCAGCTTTTAAAGTGTGGTTCCCAGACCAGGGTCACCTGGGACTTAGAAATACAAATAGGCCCCTCCCCAGGCCTACTGAATGAGCAGCTTGGGTAGGGCCCAGCCTCAGGTGTTAACAAGGCCTTCAGGTGACACTAATGTGTGCTACAAATTTGAGAACCACCCATCTAAATCAAAATCTGACCTCACTTTTACGTTTTGCTACAAGATCAATTAATATTCTGACTTATAATCAGGTCTGGTGTGTGGCTTCTCTAGTAAGGGGGATAAGGTCACCTCTTGGTTATCCATCAAGAGTCCTATAGCTGGCTCTGCCTCCGAACCCCAGGGCATTGGTCATGGTGAGGTGTGGCAGTGACTGTTTTGGAATCCTGTTCCCTGTCTTACTTGGGCTGTAACAGAACTGATCTGATTGCTATTTACCTTGCAAAGCAGTGCTGAGCTCACAGGAAGCAGTTCAGTACATACATGTAAACTGAACAGTTTGAAACTGGGCCATGAGTAGGTACTGCCAGTGTGATCTCCAGGCTAAATTCTGCCACACTCACATAACACTTGGCTTCCCTAGGACAGTCTTCACTTCAGGTAAAAGTACACACAGGACTTACAATTTACAAATATTCTGACCTTTCTGGTCAATAGTCTTAAAGGTTTATATGAAAAGAGATGGGAGTACATAAATAGGGTGTTAAATATATCAAATGTCACCAAAAAAAAAATTAACCAGAAAAATAAAAGTTTAAAAGCAATTTTAAAAACCATCAATAATATATAAATAACTTAATCTGAGGTAAGAGAAAAACGCCCTGCAAACACTTTTAGAAAAATAAATCTCTGCTGCACTATACAGAAATTTCCCCTTTTACCCTATCTTCTCAATCCCCATACGGTTACCCGCTTCCACCAAAGATTTTGGGCACCAGAACTAAAGATGGGAATCTCTCCCATCCTACCACTTCCAGGTAAACAGAGTATTCAGAGGTCACGTTCAGCCAAGCTAAGGTACAGACAAACTGGATCTACTCTCCATCCCATCCCAAAATAGGTGGGGCCAGAGCAGCATCATGGAATGCTCAAGAGACCACCTCTGAAGGAGGTGAGGCAAGGTACAGAACTGCACTTCCTCCTAACAAGTCACTCACCTCCTCTAGTTCATTTATTTTCTTTCTCGTCTTCGAAGGACAATTTTTAATCTCTTTAAAATTCCTCTTACCTTGTCAGCAACCAGCATCTGGCTGCCAGCCTCCTTCAGCAGTCCTCAAAGAGCTAGGCCCCCACCAGGACCCCAAATCTGTCTCACCTGGTTCCAAAATGGTCTCCCATTTTACTGAGCTCAGAGTGACAGCTCCATCAGAGAGCATCACTCAACACTGCTGACTCTGATGCAAAGACCCAAGTGTCCTCTCCTGGGAGGGAAAGGAAACTGGAAAGAAAAAACAAAAATGAACAATAAAGCATTTTACAAAAATTCAAGAGGGAGAAAAGATCCTGAATCAGTGTTCTGGTTTGTGCAGCTATTTTTTTAAACCCTTTTTCTGTTTGGTGTTTTCTAATACTCCATCCACGCACAGTGGAGCTGGACGCTGGAGGCAGACTCAGAGCAGAGTCTTGGCGGACGGCTGCTTGCTTCCCTGCCAGCCTGAGGAAGCGCCGCAGCTCTGCAGTCCCTGAATTCTGCTGGCTGTGCCCAGTCCTGGTCCTTGAGTGGCTTGTCTGCCATAGAGTCCCAAAGACAGGAAATAAAGATGAGAATTCCAAAAGGTGAGTTGAGCTTCATTCACTCTGGACAGCCAGCGCCAGGAGCTCAGGCCGCTCACTCTGCAGTGGTGCCAGCTGTCACCAAGCACTGACTGGGCTCTGCTGGCAACCCCGGGCCAGTGCTATCTGCCCAGTTGGCCACAGCCTCGGCTCTTCTTGCATCAAGGTACAGAAAGTAACAAGGAGCTGCCGCAGTGTCTCTTTGGAGCATCCTGGGCCTGCATCTCAGCAGCACCATTGGACGGTGAGATGCTAACTGCCAAGGAAGGAAGCCAGCCTGGCTATCACCAGCGGCTGCTGTTTGATAAAGGAGCTTAGGAGCTGAGGGGGGAGGCCTGGGGCACCAAGCTCTACCTGCAAGCAGAGAGGGAAGAGGTAAGGTGCGAACAGACTTGAGAGTGCGTGCCAGGGCACACTACTCCCAGTAGCCACGACGTCTGTGGTGATGGGACAAGCAACTCAGTCTCTACTGAGCCGGGCCTTACAGATCCCTGGGCTCTGCTGTTCAGATCAAAGCATTGGCTTTCACCTCCCAGTGACAAAGTTCAAGTCGAGGGACTGGGAGTGGGTCCCCATTCTGCTCTGAGGCTGCTGCTTTAGCCTCACAATGACTCATCTATCTCCTCGGGACCCTGGGATCAACCACAGGGTGCAGGCTGCTAGGTCTCTGGTAATAGCAGAGACCTAGAAATAGAAATAGCAGTTTGTCAACCTTTCAGAAAAGGTCGACAAACTATCTCATTCCTTCCTCACTGACTCCCCTCACTGCAAGCTTAAGAAGCTCCTGAGGCTCCAGCTTTGGCCTGGGCACTGAAGGATGTTGAAAGCTGAACAGAAAAATCCCAGGGGCTCTGTGGGACCAAGTCAGGGTGTGCCATGAGGCCAGCTGCAAGGGGCATATCACCTGGGCCAAGTAGATGACTCTAGTGATTTCCTTCCCTTCCATGGTGATGGGCTGCAAGATCCAGGCACTGGGCAGGATCTCCCCTCGAACCATTTTTCTGCTGGGTCTTGGCATGGATGCGTCATACACAGACTGAGCAGCCATGATAGACAGGTGCCCCTGGGGACGGAGAGAGATGTGAGTCCTGCCTATGTCACGTGGACAAAACAGGAGCGGGCTCAGGTGTAGTCCGTGTCGTGGAAGACAACACCAAGCAGGCCTTCCAGCACCCCACCCTGGGCACAGCCCCAGATTGCTCTCCTTCCTCCAGAGGACCTAACACCCACAGAGATGGCTTCTCACAACACTCCAGCCCAAGTTCTTCCCACAACATCTTTACCACCACCAAGGCAGGCACCTCTTTGGCTTCCACGCAGACACAACAGAAATCCCGTGGCTGCTTCAATGCACACAGGGAGGCATTGCACACCAAGTACACTGCAGGGACAGATAGGAGAGAGTCAGGAGGCCATGGACAGACCTAGTCTTAGATCCTCCCTGGCCTGGGAGCCCCCTCCCACCCCAGCATCCACAACCTGGCACCCAGCTGGACCTAGGCTGGGCAATCTGGAGGTAGCCTGGGTACCTGTCCTCCAACCCTCTCCTCTGTCCCCTGACAGAGCCCACTGGACACACCAGAAACCAGGCCCCATGGAAGCCTTCCCTCCCTGGCCTCACCCAGGTTGATGCTGTTGGTCACCCGCTGATGCAGCCTTGCTGTCTGGATGGGCTTGTGATACAGGGGCCAGAGGGTGGGGTCACTCACAGCTGCCCACACGTGGGACAGCGGCTGGGACACCACACCTGCCCCCAGGAAGCCATGCCGGGTAGAAGAAAACACTTTGAAGTAAAGCTGCACCGCCTGCTCCTCGCCCTGATGGCTGGGGGGAAACACCAAGGATAGGAAAGAGGAGGAAGTAAAAAATGGGGTCACAAAGGAAGAGCTTGTGGTGAGGACCTGAGGGAGCCAGGGTAGAGGGAAAGGAGAAGTCACGCAGGACAACAGGGTTAGGGCCAAGACACTGCAAAGGAACTTACTTCCAGCCAGCCGTTGCCTGGCCGCTGAAGAGGTTGTGCAGGTTATCTGAACAAGCAGCCATTACCTGGGGACACAGTGGCGACACCTAATTAGTAGGCGCAGTACACACTGGGCTCTGGCTTAGGCAGTCTGGCCCACATTTACCGGACTCGTCTCTTCTCAAGGCGGAGGGCGCCGCTGAGGACGCCCACAAGCCTGGCGGCCCCAGTCTGCCCAGCTCTTTCCTCCTTTCTCTTCCTCCCCTAGCAAGGTCTGGTTAAGGAATGGCGGGAGGAGGAGGAGCAGTTACTCACATCAGCCATAGAAGTGTCCACGACGTGCTTGGCCAAATCCTGGTAGGAAGAGGAGAGGGAGGTCCCCAGGCTGGACAGGCTGGATGGAGAATAGCAGCAGCAACTGCCCAGAGAGGCTCTGCGGCCTACAATAAGTAGGTGGGGCTCAGCACAGCAGCAGCTCTCCCACAGAGACGGGGGCTGAGACCCTCAGGCCAGTGACTCCCTAAGATCTACCAAGCACCAGCCCCACGTCCCCAAGCCAGGCAGGTCGCTATGCCACACACTCCTGCACTCACCGTAGGCGGAACTCTTCCAGGCGGACCCAGCCAGGTACAGGTGACTGTTCCTCACTGCAGGACGGCCCCGCCCATCCCCAATCCATGTGTCCTTGGAGTCAGGCAAGTTCACGTGCCCCTGCGGAACAGAGGATACGCAGGACAGAGTCAGAAGGTGAGCACGGAAGGATCCCCTCCACCTCTGAACTGCACCCTCACAGCCTCCAGTGTAATGGATCATTGTAAAGATCTCCCCTGCTGGGATCACAGGAGGCTGGATGCCCCCACAAGGAGACAACAGCAATAGAAATCAGTGCCTGGACAATCTCTCCTACCCTCCAAGCCACAGGCTTAGGGTTGCTTGTAGGACAGTTCCAAGAGAGATCACAACAACTGGGGCCTGCTAGTATCAGGTACTAATGCCAGCCTGGAGGGACCAGGGGTCAGCGGGCGGGAGGCCCTCTGCACCACGGTGGCAACAGCAATGAGGCCATGGCCGGAGGGGGGTTTAGTGTCGATAATAAAGCCAGAGTGGAAGGTGGGAGGGGGAGGAGAAGCAATGGGCTATGAAAAGCTGAATCCTTGGGCCCTGCACCAGGTGCAGCAGCTCAGCTAAAGGTCCTAATACGGGACCAGATGGCGACGGTCCTCTGGACCTGCGGCATGGTCATAACACCTTCACTCAGCAACCTCCTCAGTGACATGACCCTTGAGCTCTGCTGGATCTAACAGGCACCCGCCACCCCACCTCTATCAATTCTAACCTATTGCTTTTTTTTTCCCCCCCAATCCTATTCCAGCACCAGACCTATTGCTACTTTGAAGAGAACAAGAAGGGGTGAAAAAAGGTTCTATCTCCATCCTCCCCTCCTGCTGCAACAGACAGCAGGTCCTTCTCTGTCAGCTTTAGATCTAGCACCACCCTCTCAGGAACCTTTCATGAAAGTCCTCTCTCTTCCCTGGATCCTTCCGATTAGCATTTAGCATGCAAGAATTTCTCCATCTTTAAAACCTTCCTTGATGACACTTCCCTCCACTACTGGGCTGTCTTCACTCTCCCTCCCTTCACAGATAAGCTTCTTGAATGGATATTGTGCTTTGCCATCTCCCACCCATTTCTGAACCTGCCCTGATCAAGCATTTGCTCTCACCACTCCTCCAAACAACAGTCACCAACGTCCATGATGACGACCATCATGTGTGGCTTCCCTGGAACCCCTCAGGTTCCCATCTCTCTGGAAGCTCCTTCGTGGTTTCTTTGGTTGATTCATCCTCAACTATCAACTGATATGTTGGGATTCTTTGAAAACTCAGGCCTAGGCCCTATTTTCTCACTCTCTAGTATACTCCTAGGTGATCTCATCTCTTCCCAGTGCTATACTGATCACTTTCAAAAATAAATATCTATGAATTAATTGCTGAGACAACTGGGTAGCCATTAGAAAAAAAAGATAACATCACAGACCCATTTCACAGACCATGCCAGAATAAATCCTTTATGCCTTGTGGATCAAAGACACACTGCAGAATGAGGGAAGTAAAACATAATTACAACAAAATATAACTCAAAAAATAATCTCAACCAGGTGCAGTGGCACATGCCTGTAGTCCCAGCTGCTGAGGGAGGCTGAGGCAGGAGGACAGCTTAAGCCCAGGAGTTGGAGGTTGCAATGAACTATGATAATGCCACTACAGCCATAGGCAACAGAGTGAGACCCTGTCTCAAAACAAAAAACATAAAAACCCCTGAAACCTAGGAACACATAGAGGATTATACACTATGACCAAGTGGGATTTATCCCACTAATGCAAGGTTTGCTCAACATACAAAAAAATCAATCAATATGCTAATTAATAACAAAAAAACCCATATAATCATCTCAATAGACACCAGAAAAAGTATTTGACTAAATCCAATAACTTTTCATGATGACAAGAAAGCATTCAACAAACTAGGAATAGAAGGGAATTTCCTCAACCTGATAAAAGTCAGCTATAAAAAGCCCATAGTTAACATTATACTTAATGGTGAAAGACTAGAAGCTTTTCTCTTAAAATTAGGAACAAGACAAGGATATCTTCTCTTACCAATTCTATCCAACACTGTACTGGACATTGGACAAATTAGGCAAAAAAACAACAAAAAAAGGCAGATATGATATGACCTTGTATATAGAATATCCTAAGAAATCTACTAAAAAACCATTAGAACTACTAAATGAGTTCAACAAGGGTACAGGAGAAAAGATCAAAATATAAAAATCATTTGTATTTCTATATAATAGCAATGAATGAACCAAAAATGAAGTTAAAACAATTTCATTTATAATAGCATTAAAGTAATAAAATGCTGAAGAATAAATAAAATATAAAACTTATACTCTGAAAACATCAAAACATTGTTGAAATTAAACCTAAATAAATACAAAGACATCCCATGTTCATGGATCGAAAGACTTAACCCTAATCTATCTACAGATTCAATGCAATCCCAATCAAAATCCCAGCTGACTTCTTTGATAAACTAATCCTAACATTGATGTAGAAATTCAAGGGATCCAAAATAAATAAGATAATCTTGAAAAGGAACAAAGTTAGAAGATGCATATTTCCTGACTTCAAAATCTAGTACAAATCTACAGTAATCAAGACAGTGTGGGACTGGCCCAAGGACAAATACACGGAATCGATGAATGGAACAGAATCAGGAGTCCAGAAAGAAATCTACACATATACGGTCAATGGATCTTCAACAGGGGTGCCAAGACAACTCAATGGGGGAATGAATAATCTTCTCAACAAAGGGTGTTGGGAGAATTGGATATCTCCATGCAAAAGAATGAAATTTGAACCCTACCTCTCAGTATATATAAAAACTAAAAATGGATCAAATAACTAAATGTAGGAGCTGAAAGTATAAAAAAAACTATTAGAAGAAAACAGGCATACTCTTTGTGATCTTGGATTAGGCACTAGTTCTTAGATATGAAACTAAAATTGAAAGGAACAAAGGAAAAAATATATAAACTAGACACTGTCAACATTAACAACGTTGTGTTTCAAAGGGTATCATATCAAGACAGTGAAAAGACACACAGAATGGGAGAAAATTTTTGTAAGTGATATATTTGATAAGGGACTTATACTAGAATATATAAAGAACTCTTAATAATAAAAAGACAAATAATGAAATGTTAAAATGGGCAAAATACCTGAATAGATATTTCTCCAAAGAAGATATAAATGGCCAAAAGCACATGAAAAGATGCTCAACGTCATTAGCCATCAGAGCAATGTGAATCAAAACCACAATAAGGTACCACTTCACAGCCACGGGCATGGCCATAATCAAGAACAGGCAACAGCGAGTGTTGGTGAGGACGTGGAGAAATACGCCCTCACACACTGCTCGGGGGAATGTACGGTCGTGCAGCCACTTTGAAAAACAGTCTGGCAGTTCCTCTGTGATCCAGCATTTCAACGCTTAGGTACATATCCAAGACAAATGAAAAAATATGCCCATATAAAAACTTCACAAGAATGTTCAGGGAAGTATTATTCATAGTAGGCAAAATACAGAAAACAACCTAGATGTCCATCAACTAATGAATGGATAAATAAAACGTGGTTTATTCATATAATGGACTTATTTGGTCATAAAAACACATGAAGTGCTGATATAAGCTACAACATGAATGAACCCTTGCTGTGGGTTGAATTATTATCTCCAATAAAAGACACATTGAAGTCCTAAACCCCCCATGTATCTGGGGATTTGACCTAATTTGGAAATACGGTCATTGCAGATGTAATCAAGTTAAGATGAGATCATACTGGACTACAGCGGGCCCTCAGTCCAACAACTAGTGTCCTTATAAGAAGGCTACGTGAAGACGCAGGGACAGATGGACGGACACACACAGGGAGAATGCGACGTGAAGACAGAGGCAGAGACTGGAGTGAATGCCAAGGATTGCTGGCAACCACCAGAAGCTTGAAAAGAGGCACGTGACAGATTCTTCCCTCAGGAGCTTTCCAAAGGAGGATGGTGCTACAGATGCTAATATTTTGGCCTTTTAGCCTAAGGAACTGAGAAAGGATAAATTTCTGTTGTTTTTGGCCATGCTGTGTGTGATGATCTGTTATGCCAAACCTAGGAAACTAACATAATCCTGAAAACATGCTAAGAGAAAGAAGCCAGTCAAAAAGGACCAGGTACTGTGATTCCATTTATATGAAATGCCCAGAATAGGCAAATCCACCAGGACAAAAAATAGATAGTGGTTGCCTGGGGTTAGGGGATTGTGGGTTTGAGGAGTGATAACCAATGGCATAGGGTTTCTTTCTGGGATAATGAAAATGTTTTAAAATTGACTGTGGTGATGGATACACAACTCTGTGAATATCCTGAAAGCCAATGATTTATAATAAAAACAAAGGATACATGAATTAAAGTACAGGCCGTCCTGAGAACATCTTTAGGTCAGATTTGTATGTAGCTCAGATCCCTGATGAACAGTGCCTATGTGGCAATAATAACAGTACCATAATGGCTCATATGTGGTAATAAATAATACAGTGTAAACTGTAATAATGCCCCTGTATTGTAGTAAGTTACAGAAATTATTGTGCTCTCTTTTAATTCAAACAAACATAACATAAAAACAAACTCATACAAAAAGTTTAGATAGGAGATAGAAGAAATTTCAAAAAAGACTATTAAAAGTTAACACCTAATGTAGCATCAACCCTAGGCTAATAGGAATGTTACACTTATTAGATTTTCTAATAAATAATAGTAATAATTGATGTTTTCATAGAGCACTGCCTCTCACATGTTCCATTATTCTCACTTTGTAATTGTTTTGATAGTTGAGTGACTGAAGTGCTTTCCCAATGAATGATGGTGTCGGTCTTTTCCCAAACGCTTAATTATTTCTACTTTAATTTCCATTATAATCACTTTTCTCTTCGCTGCAGGCTCCTCTGGACTTGCAGTGCACTTTCACTTTGGAGGCTTGGTCACAGGGGTAAACAGACCCACAACATCAAATAAAAAAGTTAAGATGGAAGTGACGCTGTGCATAAGCGACCATAAAAACAATGGGACTACGGCCGGGTGCGGTGGCTAACACCTGTAATCCTAGCACTCTGGGAGGCTGAGGCGGGTGGGTCACTCAAGGTCAGGAGTTCCAAACCAGCCTGAGCAAGAGCGAGACCCCGTCTCTACTAAAAATAGAAAGAAATTAATTGGCCAACTAAAAATATATAGAAAATATTAGCCGGGCATGGTGGCACATGCCTGTAGTCCCAGCTACTCAGGAGGCTGAGGCAGAAGGATCACTTGACCCAGGAGTTTGAGG